>ML103237.1:0-14796 GCA_003697995.1 Taxidea taxus jeffersonii
TATAATCTGTGGCTGGTGCTAACTTCCTCCAACATGGATGGACATAATTTCAGATATTTGTGTGCGACCTTTAACACTGCACCTGTTTTAAAATGGAATGAGGGTAAATAACCATGATGACACCCTATCAAAAATAGAGGATTTTTTTTGAATTTCAGAGATAAAACCGTGCTAGTTTTGATGGACTTGAGTAAATAGCACCTTTTTAAGAATAGACACTTGCTCCTCTGAAGGATATGGTTGTTCTATAATACCTTTTGTTTTTATGAAAATGCCTCCATTTCTCAATTCCACTTATAAGAGGAAAATACAAATGCACGAGATGGTGGGGATATTAATTTCTCTTTTGAACCTAAGGAGAAAGCACATGCCTCGACCAAACTTCATTTGGCTTTGAAGGCAGAACAATTTTTCATTGGGAACCCAAGCAGAGTTTCAAGGATGTTCAGCACCGGGGTCCCCTCCCTGAGTCGCCCCTGAAGGCAGGGTGTCAAGCTGGCAGGGTCTGAAAACTGCCGGCCTACATTTCTCAGGAGGACAGTGTGTAGGGCTGGGTGGGTCCTTTGGCCAGCCAGGAGGGGAGGGCCATCTGACCTTCTTTAGCCCTCCCTGCTGGCTTAAGGGCTCCCTTTACGGACACCGCTCCCGCCTTCCTGCAATTTCCAATGCTGAAATCCTCATCTGATTTTTCGCTTGTTCCCACTTCCCTTCATTGTCTCCTTGGAAGCTCATAAAGATTCATTTTGGAGTCTGGCCCATTGCTGTTCAAAGGTACATGTTTTAACCTGATGATTTTTTTCCTTTCACCCTGGGAGTTCATTGTTCTTCGAAACTACTTTGACTGGACTGCCAGAGTCAGGGGTGTTCCTTGGAGCCTCCTAAAGGAATCCATTCAAAGCTGTCCAGACTCCCTGAATTAACTTAAACCCTCCTGCATGAGCTACGGGGCTGATGCGAGCATACTTTCCTGGGCTGTGAGGGCAGCAGGACTTCCTGCTTGAGTTAAATCCCAGCCTTGTCCTCCTCCTTGTCCTCCCTGTTCCTGTCTCTTTCTGTCCACCAATAAAAAAAAAACCTAAAGAAACCTAAGAAATAATCTCTAAAAGGGGACACTTTGTGAGGCTTGATTGCCACGCTGGCTTCAAGCCAAGTTTGAGCCTCCAAATGAGGCCATGAGGGGAGTTACTGGAAGGCAGTTAAAATCCCCCCAGATCTGAGGTCATTAACTACCCCCACTAACAAACTCATTTTCTCTGCCTTCCTTTTCTTTAAAGGACAAAGTTTCCTGGACATTCTCTAGGCTAGTAAGAAAATTCCAGAATTCCTTGGTTGTACAGAACAAAATTGAGAGGATAGGTGAGCACATGTAGATATACGTGTGTGTGTGTGTGTGTGTGTGTGTGTGTGTGTAAGCAGGTTTACACATCGGCTAGTAAAGTTATCCTAGGTCTCAGTTCTCCTCACTTACCAAAAGAAATGTTTAAAATATTTAAACATACTTGAATGATAAAGATTTTGAGAGAGAACATGTGAGAAGAGTAGGGGGAGGGGCAGAAGAAGAGTTGGAGAAGCCGACTCCACACCAAGCAGGAAGCCTGATGTGGGGCTCCATCCTAGGACCCCAGGTTCATGACCGGAGCTGAAGGCAGATGCTTAACCGACTGAGCCACTCAGGCACCCTATGTTTTTTTACTACTCGTTATGTATGTATCCACAAACAGTACCATATACTACTTAGTATACTGTAAAAATTTAGTACCTCGTTGTTTCAAGTATATCATAAATATAATCACAAAAAAGGAAACCAGGAGGTCAGCATTCTGCTTGTGTACTTTTCTGATCATGACAGTTTCATGAAAAGGGGATTTTTAATGCCTTCTCACTTGAAATGCAGCTGTCAGCCATGAGGGAATGAAGGTGATAATTTGTAGTTTTAAAAACTATACAAACACAAAGAATGTTTTCACTTGTTAAGTTTGCACTCACAATAAAGGGACTCATTGCCCACCCCCATATCTAACCAAGGAGGTCTGTAAGAAACCACGAAAGCTGCTGCTAGTTTGAAATTCCACCAGCTGAGAACTAAAACACCGCTGGGTTATTGAAGAAAGGTCTTGGCACCTTGCACATGGGAAATGAGACTTTTCATTCTGCAGTTGGCTCAGATTTGTTCTAAGCCCTCCCATCTTTCCAAGGCTTGAAGACCATCATTGAAGAACTGCATTGGCAGTTCATTCTGCTCAGAGTTAAAGATCTGGTTTGCATATACCGCTTAGTTAACAGTCCTTCATTGTTGATCTGCTAACTACATGAAGGCAGTGACCAAGTAAGGTTTTGACAAAGGACAAAGCCATCCACTGAGCATGTTCACTTCCACTTCCACCGTCTTTAATTAGTATCAGGAGGTTTTCACTGCAACCCTTTAGGAAGGGATTCTGCCCCTTGTCAGGTGTTGCATCTCCGAGTCAGGTCAGGGGAGAAGAGGAAGAACCCCCCCAGCATACCCACCCCCATGCCTGGATTACCAGGCATCCCTCCCCCAGCCCTTCCCCTCCCTGCACAGCAGTAGAGATCAAAGCCCTATTCCAGGACAGCTGGCTTCTCCTGCTGGACCCTCTGCAGTTGACTTGGAGAATAATTCTGAACATACACAGCAGCTTTACCTTGCTGGAGTCCAACCTTAGACATGATCAAAGCAACCTACTAACCCAGAAAAGTCTTGAGTCAAGCAGCCTTCCTCTTTCTCTCCAAAAGTAATAGGCAGTGAGAGAGAGAGACATGTGCACACGCATGAATGGGGGTGGAGAGGGAGAGAGAATCCTAAGCAGGCTCCATGCCCAGTGTGGAGCCCGACATGGGGTTGGGTTCAATGTCTCAGATCATGATCAGAGCTGAAATCAAGAGTCTAATTCTTTTTTTTTTAAAAGATTTTTATTTATTTATTAGTTAGAGAGAGAGAGCGAGCACAGGCAGACAGAGCAGCAGGCAGAGGCAGAGGGAGAAGCAGGCTCCCTGCCGAGCAAGGAGCCCGATGTGGGACTCGATCCCAGGATGCTGGGATCATGACCTGAGCCGAAGGCAGCTGCTTAACCAACTGAGCCACCCAGGCGTCCCAAGAGTCTAATTCTTAACTGAGCCACCAAGGTGCCCCTCGCTGCTTATTTGTAAGTAGTGTTTCTTCAGCCCTATTTCTGGAGACTTCAAGGGCCTTTGTAGCTTAGGAGGCTCCTTTTATTTAAATGGAGAGAGCACATGCTTCCATTTTATGGACAGGAAAAATGAGGCAAAGAAGCCTTTGAGCCAAGTCCATGTTACAGGTTGTGGGGGACAAAGAATGGCGAATCTCCTGAAGTTGGGCTGATAGCGGGAACCTTCTGGGGTGGGGTGCTTCAGTCTGTAGAATGGGGGTGGGGGATAGGGTGCTCTGGGTGGAAGCTGTGTTTGGTGAAGGCAGCTGGTAAGTCATTAGACTTTGGACTTTATAGGAGAATGAAGAGTAGCAACTAGAGTAGTAGCAACTAGACTCAGTTTGGAGGGGATCCGGTATTGGTGGAAAGGAGAAAGGACAGCAATAACATTGTGACCCTGTTTTTAAGAAGCCCTAGCACTATGTCTTCCCTGTTATCCTTGTTCCTTCTGGCTGCTCAGTCCAGGCCAATGAGGGTTCAAGGCTTGGTTTGGTTGCCCCATTCTCCAGCTTCCCCTTCTCCCCACCCATCTTTATCCTGGGTTTAGTGGCTCATAGTCCCATGTGACAGTTAATTTTATGTGTCAACTCCTAGATGAAGGGATGCCCAGAGAGCTGGTAAAGAGGTCTGGGGGTGTCAGTTTCATTGGTAGGCTGAGTAAAGACTGTCCTCACCAGTGTGAGTAGGCATTCTCCAATGCATCTCAAAAGGCAGGAGGAGGAATTGGCTCTGTGCTTGAGTTGGGTCACCCATCTCTTGCCTTTGGACATCAGTGACCCCGGTTCATTTTTGTACTTAGACTAGATCTTATACCATTGGATCCCATGGGTTTTTTGGCCCTAGGACTCAGATCAGGACTTACTGATTACATGACATGAGCCAATCCATCATCTCCTCTATATCTCTATCTCCTGTTGGTGCTGTTTGTTCAGAGAACCCTAATATGCCCCCTGAACGTGGTGGGGTACCCTACTCACAAGATACATGGCAGTTTCCAGCTTTTATTCTTACTCAAGGTAGTAAGCAGAAAGACAGACTTTGAGGACAGAGACCATGCGATCATCCTTGTAGGCCCTGACCAATTTATTGAACAATTACTTAGTGCCAGGCACTATGGATTCTTGCCATTATTTCAATTAATCCTTACAACAACCCAATGAAATAGTACTCTCATAGTTCATGTTATGGTGGAGCTAGGCTCCAAGGGATTAAAGTAATCAAGGTCACACAACTAGCAGGTGGAGTCCTGATGAAACCAGAGGAGTTCAGAGCCCATGCTCTTAATCATTATGCTACCTACCTCCCTAGCAGACCCTCAATGAACATTTACTTAATTCAGCTGGTAATTTGTATAGTATTTATTACATGTAGTGGATGCCTAATTGAGGATTTCAAAAACTCATTGGAAAAGTGTATTCCTCTAGAGGTCATGTCCTAGATTCTAACGTGAATAGGTAAAGGAAAACCCCAATGTTACCACCAGGTGAACAGAATGTTTGCATGTCTCTAAAGGCAGTGTTGAAGTCTGGAGACACATGTTTCTTGGCTTAGGGATCTACTTTTTTTTTTGTATCACTTCTTTCTTATTGTAACTTAAAGGTGCATATCCCTTACCGGGAGGATGCTGGATCCAAAGGAAAGAGGAGGAGGAGGGAAGAGAAAGATCCATTTTTAGAGAAGATTCATGAGTCTATGCCTTGACTTACATGGATAGGACAGAAGGGCCACCATGTAGTGGGCTTTTGGGGCAGAGACTAGCCTTGGTTAGAAGAGAACTCCACGGATGTTTCAGTCCCCAGTCTTTTTAAACCCTGCTATAATCTGTAAAAGAAATGGACCTGAATGCCTTAGGAGTTCAAGATATTTCTATTCCCATTACATCACCTGAATTAAAAGAGGAAGTGGCTCAGTCTGGCTGAGCCAGTTGACCCTCGACCTGCCTCCACTTTTCCAGTTCTCTTGTGGAAGATACCCTGAGTGGTGGTTGGCAGTGAAACAGTTCCAGAGGGTTCTTAGCTTTCATGAAGCTCCAAGTCCATTTACATCTCTCCTCCAACACTCAGCACTTTGCCTTGGGGTGAGCTTCTTGGGCCCCCTTTGTGTGCAGCCCTGAGTTACAATCATAGGGATTAAGTTCTCATCCAAGGTGGACTTCTTCCAAGACAGAGCAAAGATGTATATTAAGCAGATAACTACATCATAGCACCTCAGGCCAGGGAAGGTGGTTGCTCTGCTCCCTCTCCTTCCCGGATTCCTCAGAGGATGGGGCCTTCACCTTCCCAGGAGGCCCCAGGGATGGGTCTGAACAGCAGTGAGGGAGAGAAAGGGATATGGATTTCAGGGAAGAGTTCAAGTCCTCACCTCTTCTGGGATACTCAAGCCCCAGTCTCTCTCCCTAAGCTTCCCTGGAAGCTACTACGGAACAGAGCCACCTTTTCCCAATTCAGGAATGGGCAATAGAAACCCCTTTCTCCAGTTCAGCTGAGGCAAATCAACTCAAAGACAAGAAACAAAAGGCAGAAGACTAAAAGCATTTTCCTAGATCGCTCTTTTCAGGTGAGCGTGAAAGACCTACTGTATATGGAGCATGGGGTTAGGTTTCTTACAAATATTAATTCAAGCAAGGCCTCATTTTACACACAGTTCGGATCACTGGGACTCAGAGTTGAAGAGATTTTGCCCAAGACCCAGGACGGAGCCCAAGTCTCTTTGTTCTGAAGTTCAAGCTCGGTTACTGTCCTGTGTCCCCATCCAAGCCTCAGCAAGAGAGGTCCCTGCTTTGGGCCCAGAGCTATATGGGTAAGAAGCCTACAGCCCTGAGTTATAGTCACAGGGATTAAGTTCTCCCCAAGAGCTAAGGAGTCTCGGGGGGCCAGGAGGCTCTGCCTACCGAGGGCCCACCTTCCCCCTTACATGGCCCCATTCCATTTTATACTACTCTGGATACCCAGGCTTTTGGAACTCCCGGACCACAGGGCTCCAGCAGGGGTTGCCAGGTTTATCAAGTAAAAATACAGGATGCCCAGTTAAATTTGAATTTCAGATAAGCAGTGATTTGTTAGTATAAATATGTGCAATATTTAGAATTTAGTGCTAAAAAATGATTTATCTGAAATTCAAATTTAAATGGGAATTCTGTAGGTTTTTCTGGCAACCCTAGGCTCAGCTCACTTCTAGGACTTGAACTTTTTCCTGGTGGTAATTCGGGTAGGGATGTACACAGAGCTCAGATAGGCACACTTGGGCATCCAAAAGGCATGCAAGCAAGAGCCCTCTCCGGGCCAGAAAAAGTCAGGAGGATTGACCAGAACCCTTCAACTGTGCCCCTGTTAGGGGTGTGCTGGTTTCCTGAACTTTATAGATTTCTTTATTCTCAAATTTCACTTTGATTTCCATGGCCCATTGTGCTCACAGAACGTGACCCCTTTTATCTGGCTCACCTCTGACTTCATCTAGGGGGTGGGGGGTAGGATCTAGAAAGAGCAGCTCAAAGTCCCCCTCTAAGCGAAGTGTAAATGTTGGTGCAGATGGCTTCAGGGGTTTCTCAGTCTAGGAAGTGGAAGAACTGCTGGATGTGAGGGTCAAACTTTCGGTGTTAAGGGTGCCTGACTATAAGTGGCCATTTGTCTCTTGGAGGTCATCCCTCCAAGGGATGTAGGGGTGTAGGGGTGACATGAAATATGGGAAAGCATTGGTGTCCTTGGCTGGTGTTAAGCCTCCCACAAATGTAGTCGAGATCTAAATAGGTAGAATTAGAACCCAGGCTTCTCCTGAGGTTCTTGACCTGGGGGTGGTCAGCCTCAGCTGGACCACCCACACCCATTTTCTGTTGGGATCCCCTGGGATCTTCTGGGAAGTTGAGATGAATCCTGAATTTACAGAGCAGGGAGGTCACCTCCATCCCAGTCTTCTGGAGCATTGTGATGAATGAACCCAGGAATAAGGCCTTCCAGAACCATCCGACTAGGGCTGCAACTGAGAATTACTCTACACCATGGGAGCTAGGCCCTTTCATTGGACTAGAGGACAAGGGAGACCCTGCCTACCAAGACAGTTCAATCATTCATCAGAACAGAGCTGAATCATTCCTATGAAGACTGCTGAGATCAAGTCTTACTAAGAATTATTAAAAACCCAACTCCTTTCTAGTGCCAGGTAAGTGCTCTTTATTTCCAATATATGGTAGAACAGTGTTCTCGGTGCTTCCTTAGCTTCCTCTAGTTGGCGTGAACACCTTCTGAATACCGTCCGTCTCCAACTTCTTTCTCTCCCCTGCCCTCCCCATTAACTTCTAATGGTCTGCTAGCAACTCTCAGGAAGAGGTATAAGAGGAAGGTGGTATACTGTGATGCAGAAAAGGTAGACTCTGGTGTCCGAAAGACTTAGGTCCCAATACCAGCCCTGCCATCCACTGGCTAATAGTACTTAGCATTTTCGAGCCTCAGTTTCTCTTTTAACAGTGAATTCTACAACCTACTTTAACTTAGCAGTGTCTGTGCCTAGAAGGTGCTCATTAAATGGCGGCCGTTACGGAAGAGGCTTAAGATAAGACCTTATGCTCATTAAAACATAAATGGTAGATGCTTGGTAAAGCATGAAAGAATGAACGAAGGGCCGCCTGGGTGGCACAGATGGTTAGGTGTCGATCTTCAGCTCAGGTTGTGATCCCAGGCACCCTTGGGCTCCTTGCTCAGTGGGGAGTCTGCTTCTCCCTGTGTCCGCTCCCCCTTCTGCTCATGTGTTCTTATTTACTCAGAGAGAGCACAAGGGAAAGAGCTTTTAAAAAATGAATGAATAGGGGCACCTGGGTCGCTCAATGGGTTAAAGCCTCTGCCTCCAGCTCAGGTCATGATCCCAGAGTCTTGGGATCGAGCCCCGAGTAGGGCTCTCTGCTCAGCAGGGAGCCTACTTACCCCCACCCCTGCCTGCCTCTCTGCCTACTTGTGATCTGTCAAATAAAATAAAATCTTAGAAAAAAGGAATACTTTGACATGTTCTCTGACACAGAAGCACAGAATCAGCCAAAGGAGTAGCCCAGAGGGAGTTCCCCATCCTGCCTTTAAGCCCCCAGACCGGAGGGAGGGCTCCTTTGGGTCTCACGTTGATGAATCACAGTCTTTAGTTTGGCCTGACAGCATGAGACACACCTCACTTCTCCCGGCTCACTGAGTTCATCCCCACCTCCTCCAGCCTTCATGGATCTGGGTCACGTTTACCTGTACCATCCCTGATTACCTGCAGGACCCAACAAGTAGGGAGCCATAATTAAGACATCACAGGCACATACTTTCCACATTGCATAATCTCCCTACAGTCTGGTACCAGTGCCCTGACAAGCTTTCCGCTGTGGTCCACTCTGCAAAGAGTGCTACCCACCGCAGGTGAAAACAATTCTGCTTTTCAGGGCCAGAGAAGAATTTGGTGCAGCAGAAACCTTTTCAATTATTCAGGATGCTGGTGTCTTTAGTTCAATTATTCAGAGGTTTCTGAGCTCAGGATTGTGAATTCAGCATTTTGCTGGTCCTAGAGCTTGGGCTCAATTGGTTTAGATCCAACCTGCTCAGTCGGTCTCAAACGCGATGGTGAATATGGACAAGAGAAGTGGACAGTTCTTGGACAGAATCAAGCAGAGGAAAACTGATCTTTGAAAATGTTTGATCCACAGCCTCTTGCCAATACAATGGGGTGCTTACATGCATGAGTGTCTTTTCCCTTTTAAGCCAACACTGGCAGAAAGACGTTTGGAAATCCAACAGCTATTTATGTATAATGCAGACATTAATTTCCAGTGAGTTCTTCCTCTCTACCCTCTACTCGAATAGTATCAACGTATCCACTTGAGAATTTCAGTTGGAGGTTAGGTTTCCGTCTTGCTGACCAGGATGCCAGGTTTTCCTGTTTCAAGTGAGAAAACAACTTAAGGCTAAGGCACCAGGGGTTCCAAGTTCTCTTTATTTCTCTTTGGAGAAATGACTAGCACAGGAAGCATGTGGGGTTTTTTCTTTCCTAAGAAACCACTGCTGGTGCTAAGATATTTAACATTCACCCTGTGTCCCCTCTGCTGTGCTGTGTTCTCATGAGGACATCTAGAAAGTGCACAGATGAACTAAAGGTAACTAGGGATCATTCAACATTCTTTGAGCATCATTCAACATTCTTTGAGCATCTAAAAGATATTGATTTGGGGTTGGACAAGGTGGATACAATGATCTCTAGATCCTAGTCCATGCTCTTGGGAGGGGAGAAAAATATTAAAAAAATCACGAAGTCTAAGTTTAGACACTTTGATGCAAAAATAGCAAAAAAAAAAAAAAGCCTATGAGAATGAACCCAAGGCTGGACTGCTACCAGGAGAGGCTGAAGTCATGAACGGAGCCATGTTATTGTCTGCTCTATCTGGCCCTTGCTCAGTGTCTGGAACATTTTTCTACCATGTGAATGAAATCCAAGGCACTTTGAGTCTCCAATTTTAGCAAGTAAAACTTGAATATACGGTTTACTGAGGGCCTAGCATGGACGAGGCCCTGTCGTGGTTCCTTAGGCTTATTAGCCGATTTACTACTTCCTTGAAGTCTAAGGTGGTATATTAATATTATGCCTTAACTGGGGTGCCAGGGTGGCTCAGTTGGTTAAGCATCGACTCCCGATTTCTGCTCAGGTCATGATCCCGGGGTCCTGGGATCGAGCCACATGTTGGGCTCCACACTCAGCTCCGAGTCCTCTTGGGATTCTCCCTCTTACTCTGCCCCTCCCCAGCTTGTGCATGTGCTCTCAAAATCTTTTGCTTTCATTACGCAGAAAAAAAAAAAAAAAAAAAAAATCAAGGCACCACGAGGCTAAGGCACTTGATCAAGGTCACAATTCTGTGGTAGAATTTGGATTTGAACCATGGCTCAGACTTTAGGGTTTCAATTTTTAGTCTTTGTATTACACTGCTTCCTGCAAGTTAATGGGCTGTCTTGACCAGAGGAATGTGATGAGCAGTGTTTAACAAGAAACAAATGGAAATGGAACTTGGATAGCCTGTATTTCCTTGAAGATTAGTACATTGGGGGTTACAGGAGAGCCAGAGAGTGTGACAGTGTGGCTAAACCCCATCACCTACCCCAGGTCCTGTAGCTTCCCTAAATCCCTTTCTTTGACCCAAAGCAAGCATCTGCTTCTGTAACTCCACACAAGTCCATGTTCCCAGGGGTGACTAGCCCTGGTTGGTGGCCTTTGGGACTTCACATGCTGCAACCACCACAATGCTTTGTTTTCCATTTTTCCATTTATGGCTGTTCAGATGCCCTTATCTAGACCAAGTGCCTCAGCAGCACCATCTCCCCTTTGCCTGAGGCCCTTCTCTTCCACAGGTTCCCAGCAATAAATTGTGGGGGGGGGCCACAACAGACTGGGGCCTGGGTGCCAGACTGGGTTGTACCCACAATGGGGGTTGTCAATCTTTCTTCTAGGTCTCAACCTCTACCCGGGTCAGGGAGAATAGGGGTGTTCCTCTCCTTCCCTTTTGGGGTGATAGAGAGCAGAGAAAATGGTCACAGCAAGTGCCCATGTTCCAGCCAGCCAGTCTACCCCTTCTACTGAGTTAGCTCTCATTCTCCAGACCTTTTTTTTGTTTTTAAATTTTGGGTGCCTACTCCCTTACGTGGGGATTCATGCACTATCCTCAACTTGCCTGCTTTCAGTGTAGATATAAGTCAAGTGTGTTTACCATAACAGCTGACAGATCTGCGACTCTCCCATCAGAGACAGTCTTTGTACCAGAGAGAGCGACAGAAAAGCCTATATGTCCTAAAGGAGAAAAGGGAACCCAAGGGCTTTGACTTTGAGCCCTGAGGTTGGATCCCTAGAAAACACGGTTTAGAATCTCCTAGTATGGGGAGATTATGTGAAAACCGTTCCAAATTTGTTCTCAGGTCCTGTGACCCCCCCCCAAAAACAGTTCTCCAATACTGTAAGCAAAGTTAACTGAGAATGTGCAATTGAAGGAAAGTGTCATTTCAAAGCTTCTAGCATTTCTTTATGTTACATGAGGTGGAGATTTGGAGAAAAATAAAACTTGTGGACGACTTCATCGAACCTTTTAATTTTGCAAAGGGAAATGAAAATGGGGTTTCAAAACAAAGAGGGTCCAGATTTGAACTCCAAGAAGAGAAAATGGACCAGGTTGTTTTCATTGTGGATGGAGGGCCTTTCTGTAACTATTTCCTTCAGGGGGGAAAGGTCTATTTCATAGCACACAGTCCCTGAATATTAGTTGGGAGACATGTGCAAGACCTCATTGTGGCAGTTGTCCCAGTAGTGGTGGGGGAAGCAATATTGAGATCAAGTCTCCAGCCTGAGCTCAGGTGTTTGAGCCCCGTTGATTGCCTAAAGTGTTCTGGAATGCTCCAAGGTCTCGCTGATAGCTGTACATGGAAGGATACAGAAGACACTTTTTATAACAGAGTGTTATAGAAGTGTGGCTGCTTCATGGTACCAGGCATTGGCAGTTCATTCTGCTGAGGCTTTTCCTTAGATGTGTAAGCACACATAAGTTTATGCTTTTAGTTCTCCATTAGACCTTCAACTGAGTGGCTGAGTTGTCTTTAAGTATTTTTATGGCTGACTTGATATTAGAACACCAGTACGGTGATGCAAATAGGTATGGACCACTTTGCCAGGTTATTAGAGAACCATGAGGCTGAAGAAAAAGTGAGGTTCTACACCATCACATACCCAAGAAACCATAAACAAACCAAAGGTTTTCGTTGGCAAAGAGTAGTTAAAATATTTGAATCCAACAGAATCAACATATCACTTTTATATTTTAAAACCATTGACTCTGTCCTGGCATATAGGAAAACCTGACCATTTGCAGAGAGGCCCCATTTCAAGGTCATTCAGAACACGAGCATAAACCATCTAGAAGTTAATAGAATGAAGTTACTGTGGATGTTTGGATTTACAGAATGAACAATTAGAAAGGTTCTGGGGATTTCCCTTGGATGGGAGTGCAAAACAAACAAGAAAAAAGGTATTCAAGTAGGTCCTTACGACGAGGTCTCCCGCCCTCTTCGGTCAACTTGAATCAGAACAAGTGCTCTAGTCCCAAATTATATCTCCGATTTTAGTCAGAGTCCACCGCTCTGGCTGGACGTACATATTCGCAAATGGTCAGGTTTCCCCATCGGGGCTATAAGATGCACACATGGTTGAGAGAGATTATAGAAGTTGCATAGGCCCATGCAATAGATAAACACGTATCTAGTGTATTTAAAACAAAGACAGATGGAAGAATGTGCCCGCTAGATGACGAGACAGGAATATGCATGTATGTGGTTCCGGGTCTTCGTCCCTATTGCTTTAGCTCCATGCCAAGTATAGGTCATGGCCTAGAGAATGTGGGCACGCATACACCCAAGGGAGCCCCAAAGAGAGGAAATTGCAGTAGGCACACAATTCATCTCTAGTCCACCTGCCAGACATTGGCAGACAACTCAGGGTCACAACCCACATGTTGTGAACCACGATTTTTACCTCCCTGGATAGCATGTGGTTTTGAAGGCAAAGGCTGGGAGTTTACGTTCCCAGATGCCATATGTATGCAGTTAGCAGACAACTATGGTCTCTTTATATGTACATGGCCACAAATCACTACAGACTGATGCCTGGCTGATGCGCTGGATCTCCTGCGAATTCCCCATATGCTTCACCTTACTCTGAAAGGCGGTGGAGGTAAACACGTGGCGCGGGGAGCTTCTGATGGGAGAATATGGGAAGGCTGTACTCGTGGAGTCTCAGTATGTGAAGCTACTACACCCGGGCCAGGGTGGTGGTGGGGGGTTGGGGGAGACAACTGTTCCTTGATTTCCTTATACATTCAAAAATCAACTAGAGGAAAAGAAAAAAGGTAACCTGCAGTCAAAATATAATTGGCTACTGGGGCTTTCTCCAAAAGCAGCTAGTTCTGACTGAGCCTTAGAAATGGGAAAGAAATAGTCATCTTCACGGTGTAAGGTTTTGTTCCCCTGATAAGTGTTTTGATTCCCAGTTTCTTGAACTTTCATTTTTTCCCCCTCTATGTCTTCTCCCCGTCCCTCCTTCCCATGGAGGTACACATTATTTTGTTCACTTCCTAAGAGGATCTGGGATTACAAACAAGAACAGATGCAGAGATCGATTAATCGCACCACCGCAATTGAAAGCACGAGCGGACCATGGAGACCAGCAGAGGTTAGCGACAAGGAATCTCCATAGAACTCCAGAGGGACCTTATGATAAAGATCGGAGGAGGGAAGCCTTTTACGTAATGTTAACAGAAAGTTAGAGTGGGGTTGCCTGAGTGGCTCAGTCAGTTAAGCAAGGACTCTGGGTTTTCCATTCAGGTCGTGATCTCAGGGTCGTGAGTTCTAGCCCCAGGTCCTGCTCCCCGCTCACTGGGGAGTCAGCCTCCCATGGTCTCCCTGTGCTTCTCCCCCACTTGTTTGTGCTCTAGTAAGTCTTTAAAAACAAAAGAATTGCTTCCATATAGAGGTCTCCATGGCAGTGTAATGGGGGGGAAAGGGGGACAGGTTTGAATGAGGATTTAGAACCCAGCTCTTGTTTATGAAGCATTTTAAGCAAACAGGTAAGTAGAGAAAGTATCAGAAGGATCATCAACCCCATAAAATGTAGAAGATACCAGGTGGACCCACTTGTGTCCCAGCCTTAATAGAATCCAAATTTGCCCAGATATTGTCAAAATTTGTAAGGACAGTATTTTAGAGAGGTGAGAATTCCTGCCACCTCCCCTCACTTTCACTTCCCTCCCTCCTCTCCTTTGCCTGATTCTCCCTAGAGTTGAAGCACCCAGACTAAGATTTTTAGAGAAGTGGGGGAGAAGCAGAGAGAATCTCAAGCGGACTCCCAGCCTAACAAGGGGAGCCTTCTTGGGCTCTGCCCCACAACCCATGAGATCAGGACCTCAGCTGAAACCAAGAGACCCTTAACCCACTGAGCCCCCCAGACACCCCTCAAGCTTGTAACAATGTATTTTAAGTACCCACTAGGAACTCTTAAAAGCATTTACCCTCTATCTTAGGTTTCCTGGCTTTAAGAAAGCAAGGGAAGAAAGAAGAGAGGAAGGAGCTGAGCAAAGCTAAGATTTTTGCCAAAGTCTAGCCTCAGTCTGAGGTCTTTAGAGAATTCCGGGCCCTGATGGCTCTGAGGAGGATCCGTCTGACTGAGACAAAGGCACTTAGCTTTCACTCCGCTTATTTATAAACCATTGGCTGTAGGCTTCCACGTGGTGGGGGTTAGGGGAGGATTGTAATCTCTCAGGCATTTCCTGTTGAGGCGGTTCCCATCAGCCAATGGCAAGTCTCTGGAGGAAGGCAGTTGTAGGCAGTTAGCTGTCATCACTGGCATTGACTACACCTTCCCACCTGTGATACATTCCGATAGGAGTTTCTGCTCTCCTCCCCTCCCCCTTCCTCCTATTCCTTGCTTACCAAGTTGATTTCATTCGTTCAGTGAACTAGTGGGGGATAAAGTAAATGGTGCTAGGATAATGGCTATTTATGTAGAAAACAAAGCAAAATTTTGTCCCTAATACACACACACACACACACACACACACACACACACA
>RCUC01136244.1:0-18454 GCA_003697995.1 Taxidea taxus jeffersonii
CTTCAGTTCTGCCTCTGCTCCCGGTGCCATGGGCGATCCCCACTTTGACACAAAGCCCTGGGAAATCTGGAATGTGGAGCACCAGAAGAGGAAAGCTGGGTGGGATGTGTGAGGAAGACCCACCTCTGCCCAGCTCCTGTCCCTCCATCCTGCTGGTCTCTTGGGTACCAGCGAGAGTATGAGGGCTCAGCATGCACCCCTCTACCCAGACAGTGGGTCTGACCTTTGGGGTCGGAGGGTAGAGGTCCTGCAAGGGCTCTTGTCAAGTGTCTTATGCAAAGGGGGCACATCCAGGCTGAAATTGATATGTGATGCCCAAGGCAGAATTTCCTGAGTCTCCCACAGGGCCTGCCTTCCCTTCCCCACCACAGATAATGTTCCCACCCCAGGTCCCGCTCGCCTAACTCCCCATGTCCTTCCCCAGGTCCCCTGGATGCTGACCTCAAACCCAGCTGATTCCATGCTGCCTCCCTAGGGATGAAGCAGCTGTCCCAAATGGGGTCCCTCCCTGCTTTGGCTCCCAAAGGAGCAGGAACAGGGTGGCTCTTTTAGCTCTGATATTGTCCATAATAACAGCAATGACATCATCGATTTGTTTAGAACCTGGATATCCATGAGTACACTTGCCCTGTCCCATGATCTGATCTTCACTGAATCCTGAGGGTCTGGAATCGTCAGGCCCATTTTGCAGACTCAGAGCCAAAGCTCAAGATCAGCAACAAGGGATAACGTTGGCATCCAAAACCCAGGTCTGCCAGATGGCAGAGAGGAAACTCTCCTCTGTGCTGGGCTGCCAGGACAGGCCGAGGCTGGACTAGACCCTGGATGCTCTGGTCTGGTCTGGATTTCAAGGTCCCAGGGGATTCACGTGTGCAGGAAAGTTTGAGAAGTGCCGGCTGAAATGGCCCCTGCAACCACCCAGCCCTCAGAATCCCCGTGAGCTCCCTGCGGTGACTCAGTGGACCACCCCAGACAGCAGAGGGAAGAGAAGGGAAGGGCCTTGGAGGGAAGGCATAGAGGAGAAGCGGGAGAGCAGGGGAGGTGCCTGAGGGTTCACCTGGCCCGGCAGTCCTATGCTATGGTGACAGCCAGCTGGGCCATGGTGTGAGCCTGGCCCCCGGGCGGAGTGGGCTCTGGTCTGGCGCAAGAAGCTCCAGGGTGGATGCGGGAGGCGCCTCCTGCTGGAGGTATACTGGAGTGAAGGGCAGAGAGGCAGGGAAGTCCATTGAGAGACCCATAGAGAGAAAGAGTCTAAGCTGCTTCAGGGAAAAAGGGAGCAGCAGGGGCATGGGGAGAGAGGGAGAGAGGTAGGGGGAGATAAAGAGAGTCAGGGGGAGAAGCATATGGAGGGATAGAAACAGGAAGAGAGAGACACCCAGAGACTGTGAGAGACAGAAACAGTGAGGAGAGAGAAGGAAAGGAGAGACAGAGCAATGCGGGGAGGGGCCCGCAGACAGGGGCAGGGACAGAGGCAGGAAGACAAAGAGCAAAGAGGGAGGCCAGCAAGCAAAGCGTGATGGGGACCCAGGGACCCAACTGGAGGGACATGCACTTACAGAAGTGGGGTGGGGACAGGAAGCTGAGACAGGAGGGGGCCCCCGAAGCTGGAGGGGGCACACGGAGAGAGGGTTTGAGGGAGATACATCGGGCTCTGCAGCACTAGCTCCAGCCCCACCGCCTCCCAGCTGTGTGCCCTGGGCTCCCTCCTGCAGGAAGGCAGCAGCAGCGGAAAGGTGTCTTCATCCCCGGACAGGGCAGCCTGCTGCTCTGTGCTCCTTCCTTCCCCCTACAGGCCAGGTGTCCATGGCAGCACCTTTTCCCAAGCGAAGGGGGCTGCCCGGGCTTGACCCCCAGATGCCCTGCTCCCAGGCCTGGCCTCCTGGAGGGGCAGTGGTTGGTCTCAGAGCCCCCCGGAGCCTGGGTTAAGAAGTCCTGCCCTTCTGACAAGTGTTTCTCTTTAGTTCCAGATGCCCCCCCACCACAGGTGCTCCCTGTGATTAATGTCCCCACCCCACCCCCAGGCCAGAGACCAGCCCCTCCTCCCCAAGCCAGCAGCTGTGTGGGCAGCACAGGGACTGAGCCTTCCAGAATCCCCTCCTTGTTCCTCCTTCTTCCTGCACCTTCTCCAGCCACCAAGAGCAGAGAAAAGACCCCCTCCTCGAAGCCACGCTCAGACAGGCTGGTTGGCTCAGGCTGAGGTTTAATTCGGGTCTCTGCTTTCCCATCTGTGCAATGGCATTAACAACCCAGCTGCCACAGTCAAGAGGAGGTAGTGTCCTCGAAGGGCCTGGAGCCCCTTGGGGCAACACGGGGAGACTTCTGGGCTCCGCTAGATGCCACAGTCACCAATGGTGGACGTGGGGGCACAGAATAACGTTGACTCGGACAGAGGCACAGGGAGTTGAACTTGGCATTGTCAGATTTTGGAGGGGGCATACAGGCTTTAGCAACTCGAAGCCTCTGTGCCATGGCAAGGAAGGGGCCATGAATCATGGGGCGGGTACGGCCAGGTGGTTGGACTGCCCTCAGGGTTGGGGACCATAGTTAGAGATGGAGACTAAGTTTGAATTGGCCAGGGTTGAATGGGAGAGTTTTTGATAATAACTCTCCAGCTGGAGGCAGTGGCTACCAGCTGTGTGTTCTTGAGCAAGTGACTTGACCTCTCTGTGCCTTGGTTTCCTGATCTGTAAAACGTGGGTACCAATCTCCCCAGGGTGCAGTGAGGAGCAGAGGAGTTAGTTAACACATGCAAGGCTTGGAACACTGTCCAGATGGAATGAAAGCCGTGAAGATCTGTTAGCCAGGATGCCGAGCACTGGTATTTGGAGGTGTGATAGGCACAGGGTCATGGAGTTGGGCTGTAATGGGAGCTGGGGCCCCAGCCTGGCACTCCAAGTGTCGGAGGGAGCCGGGACCCCATTCCAGCTCCTTTCCTCACTTGCCCAGCCCCCTTCCCGAATAACCCGTGGCATCACCTTCCCAGCCTGCAGCACCTCGTGAGAGAGCTGCTATCTCTTCCCGCATCTCTCCGGGGCCCCGGGGACCAGAGAGAGACAACATCTCTCCGCAGCGTCCCCAGCCTCTTGTTTGTTTGGTACGTCGGAGCCGTGGGCACTTTTTTTGCTAATTTTGTGACTGCCTTTATCAAATGGGGATTCACAGGCGCTTTATCCTCGATAAGTGGATTAGTCGGTGAACTAAGTAAGACAGTGTGGGTCGCGGGGCTGCTCTGGAAAAGATATTTGTTTCGCGAAGAATGGAGCCTGCGTTCCCTGCCCTGCGCAGGCGAGGCAGGCCGGGCAGCGAAGTCGCTGGAGGGCCCTCCACACTCCTCCTCCTGGGGCAGCGGAGCTCAGACGCTCAGACTCAGACGCTCAGACGGGGAACTCTCTACAATGCAGACAGGAAGTGGGAGGGAGCCTGGGTCCCTGGAGGACATGTCTGTGGGTCTCTCTGGGGAGGGGAGCGATGGAACCTTGGATTCAGTCCAGCCATACAGCCACCGCGGTACACCTGGGCTCATCTAAACAGTGCCAGGTGCCTGGGCAGCAGCTTCCTCCTTTCTCCCTTCTTCCTACCTTCCTACGCCTCTCCCTTCCTTCCTCTCCTGTCCTCCTAGCCCTTCCACTTCCTTTTGGTTTCTTTTCCTGGTCCCTCAAACACCTCTAGGGGCCTTTTGCTAAGGACTGTGAACCCAGACATGGTTAAGACTGGTCCTTGCTTTTGCAGACAAAAGCGCAGAAGCAAACCAGTGTGATAACAAGGGGTGACTCCAGTCGCACACTGGGCTTCTCAGCTTCTCTCACAGTACCCCTGCTATGGGTTGAGTGTGTACTCTTGGGGCCCTGGGGCCACAGACACGCACGTGCCTTTTGGGTGCTTTGCCACTGCGCCACCATATATGTTGGTCACAACAGGGCAATAAAGTAGGGTCGTGTCAGGTCTCACCAGGAAGTTGCGCCACGTTCGGCTGGTCACTTGGCGTGATGCGTGTTGTTGCTCAGCGGCATGGCTGTCGGGCCGGCCGGGGAGGCGAAGAGGATGGGGCCATGTGGGGTCTGGGTGACCAAGAGGGTGACAGGATCACAGAAGCAGAGAGTGCAGAAGGAGGACCTCGATCTGGGCAGCTGTGCGGAGGTCAAAGCCGGGAGGCGGCCAGCACGGTGCCCGGGACAGGGGTCAGGGCAGAGATGTGGGTTTCCAAGGCGAGTCTCTCTAAGAGACCCGTGGGTGGAAGGACAAGCTCAGAGAGAGAGGAGAGGAAGAGGCTGGGAGGATGCATGTCCCCCCACAGCTGGATGAGAATAGGGTGGGGCATGGGGAGGGAATCCCTCCCATTTTTAATACAAGCGGCCAGGAACTTGAGGTCTCTGTTCTGTGCCGCAGCAAGAATCTGGTTGAGGGTGAGGGGGAGCGAGACTCAAAGGAGGAAAGAAAAGGCTGGAGCAATGCATTCGGGTCCCCAGCTGGTCCTTAACAGCGTCTGTCCTCCCCAAGCTGCCTCCAGCTGACTGTGATTTTGCTATTTATTTACATGTAATTATTGCTATGAGGTGCAGATATTAACGCTGTCAAGAGCAATTTGCTCTGACATTTTTCACTCGCTCCGTGCCCCCGCCACTGTCGATGGAGCCCAGGGCTCTCCCTGCTCAGGCCGCTGCGCGCTCGGTGGCCCGGCCGGGAACCACCCAGCCGGCAAAGAGTAGCGTCAGTGAGCTCACCCGGCTCCTCTGCAAACTCATTAAGCTTTGAAATTGAATTTGGTCCAGGAGAGGGCTGGCTGGGCCCTGTTCCACCCGGCCTAGGCCGGCTCGGGGCCTCCCCGCACCCCCTGCCTCAGAGAAAACCGAGAAAACCGGGCAGGGGCTAGTGGCCGAACTTGGCAGAGGGCGGCTGGTGAAGACGACGGAGGGGCCTTGTCGGAGAGGTGGGTGGGCACACAGCCCCGAGACGGTCGCGGCACAAGAGTAAGGGGCAGACCAGCAGGAACCCTTTCAGTTCTGTTACCTGGTCATCCTCCAGGAAAACCAGGCAGCTCTGAGTCTGAAGACCGTCACCACGACTGACCCTTGGACGCACCTAACAAAGAGGCTTTCCCACGGAGTCAGCCAAGCATCTTCGCCAGCCTGCCGGGGATGGCACCACGGGGGGAAGGAAGGGTGCTGAGCCCGCCCTGCAGTGGGCCCCTTAGGTAGATGCTAGAGGGAGAATCGTCTTCAGAATTACACCTTCTGAGTTCAGATCCCAGCCCGGCACTCATTGTGTAGACTGGGACGAAGTAATTAGCTTCCCCGAGACTCAGTTTCCTGACCTGGGACCTGGAAGAGCCGTTACCCTTATTTCCTTGAACCTAAGACAATTCGATGTTGGCCCATCCTTGATCTTATCAGAAGGCATCAAGAAAAGCTTCACACGCAGCTCCGTGGTCGCGGCTGCCTGACACGGATGCTACCTGGCTGCTGGGATGGTCCCGGCAAGGCATGACACGTGGTAAAATGCTCCAGTTTCGGGAAGATGAAAACATCCACCCTTCCAACTGCAGGTGTAAGGGGTGAGTGGCAGGGCTGCCTGCCCTTAGTAGGTGTTGGCACACACAGTAGGTGCTTCATAAGGGAAGCCAATGATCAGTTTTCCTTTCGAGCCTCTCAATAACGGGGTTGCGGGGGGCGGCGGCATTCGGTCATTCTGCTCCGGGGACTTGGCTCCTTGGAGAGGGGAGCTGTCATGGCTGGGAGTCCTTAACGCATTGTGATATGTGCCAGCTTGTCTGCCCAGGTACTAACGAGGCCTCCCTGCCAGCACTCACTCCCTGCCATGGCCAATCTGTGTCCTCGTCTCCAGCAATTACCAAGGGGGGGCACCCCCCACACCAGGGGGGCCGAGAGCCTAGGCCTCCCCCTTCCCCTCCTTTCCCAACCTGGATCGGGAGTCCAGGAGGCCCCCTCGGCCCCCCCTCTCAGCCCTCCCACCCCCCTCTCCCCTCCGCTCAGCCAATTAGGCCCCTGACACCTGGAGCCACAGAACCACTGACAAACTGTTTCTGTCACTTGCTCTCTGTCTTTCATTAGGGCCGCAGAGGAGGGGGAGCGGGAGGGGAGGGGGAGGAGATGGGATCTTTCATGCTTAGTAAGGCCAGATACATTAATTACAAAACGGCCATTTGCCGCGTGAAAGTGTGCTAATTAAATTTATGCAATCATTATCTTTAAATAGTCATATCTTTCCCGGCGATCGGCCCCTTCCTATCCCAGCCCGGCCGCCGCTCAGAGCGGTTGCTCTAGTCCCCCATCGCTATTATCACCCCATCAGAGATGGTCCCTGAATCCCAGTGCACCCCACTAGCTCCTGCCCCCGCCGGCAGCCAGGAATCCCTGGCCATCCTGGCTTGGACGCCTTGCCCAGGAGCCATCCAGGGAGGGGATGCCAAAGCTAGCCCCGCTCCAGCGCTTCCAGATATTTCTAGATGTTTCCAGATTTTGGAGATTGACATCTCGTAGAGCAAACATTGGAGATGTGTGTGTGTGTGTGTGTGTGTGTGTGTGTGTGTGTGTGTGTTAGAGACAGAGTATCTTTAACTTCTCAGACAATGCATGGGAGTCATTCTGTCCATCCCCCCGACTTTTAGTCTTTAGTTGGGCCCCAAGGATCCCCAGGGTGGGGAAGAGGCTCTGAAATCCATGGAGAGGAGGAGCCGGGTGTGAAGGTGCCACAAGACCCCTCCATTTTTTCTTTTCATTCATGGAACTCCATGCCAGGCCTTGTGCTAGGGATGACAGATAAATTCATTCACTCATTCATTCATTCATTCACTCTATCAATATTAGTTGGACATCTACTACATGCCAGGCACTGGGACTAGGACAGCAAGTCTGCCCCCAGCAGCTCCTGGCTAAATCCAGGTCAGGGTCAGGATCAGGGTCAGTGCCACAGCAAGGCTGACAGCATCCTCTGGGTGAGGTCTAAGCCCAAGACTTCCCATTACTTTCCAGCTTGGCCTTCCTGCATCTTCCTCCGTACTCTGGGAATTCTTACCTAAGCCTAGGCTGAAGACTTTCTCTGCAGAGTTTACCCTCCCTGCTTCCCTCTGCAAACAGACAGAGCCTCTCTCCTGGTCTTTTCAGCTGGGCCCCCAGCCCTGGTGTATACCCTCCCTTGGGGAGATCAGATAGAGGGGCACCCAGGACACATATTTGAACACACACACACACACACACACACACACACGTGCAGTACTGGCACACATGTAGAGTCACAAACACACACACAAAGTTCATATATTCACACACAGTCCTTTCATGCACAAGCATGCATGCACACACATAATATTCTGACACACATGCAATATTCCCACATATGGTACACCCACACTGTACACACACACACACGCACATGCACGCACATGCACACATGCATGGACCCAAGAATGACCTGGAACTGTCTATGGTAAAAGAAGACCACAGTCAGGTACAGGACAAGAGTATTGGACTAGAAGTCAGGGGTTGAGGGTTCCTGCCCCGCTGATGCCACTCCCCCAGGTGACTCTCAGTGAACCTCTAAGCCGGTCCCTCATCTGGAAAGGTTTGAGGCTTGAAGGGAAATGCTTCGGAAACTGTAAGGTGCTGTGCTGGGCCAGAAAATGGCAGTAGCCAGGCTTAGAAAAGCATTCGCGGAAGACAGTGGTGGCACAGGAGAGAGACTGGGGTCAGGGGGTGGGTGGAAGGGGCAGGGGAGCTTGCTGGCCAGGCGGGGCACCAGCTCTCCTGGTTGAGATGTGCACAGCGGAGGGAGGGTGAGGGCCATAGGCAGAGAGATGGAAGGCGAAGGGGGGCGGGGATGGGGGAGACCTGCAGGAAATCTTGTTTGGAAGCTCAAAGTCAGCACCCGAAGCCCATTACCGCAGTCCACAGGGGGCAGGGAGAGGGGAGGGGGCCCTATCCTCTTAGCAAGACGGGAGCAGGAGAGAGGGGGAGCGGGGGTGCTTGGCTGCCTGGGTGGGTGATTTCTCGCTTGCACTAATCCCAGTGAGGAGCTGGGGACGGGCGGTGGGACAGGCTGAGGGTATGTTTGTGTGATGTGTGCCCGGGTGTCCATTGGAGGCTGCAGTAGGGTGACCATAGGCTTGTAGGCTGGCATCAGTGAGCTGGCGACTGTGTGGTGAGATTGCAGTGTGTGCGAACGTGTGTGCGTGTTTGCGTGTGGGTCTGTGTATGCACGCTTTTTCGTGTGTATCATTCTTTGTGTGTTCGTGTTGGCATGTCTGCCTAAGGCCGTGTGCAGTCAGTGGATGTCAGTGTGTTTGGGGTGCAGGCCCATGTCTTCTCCACGTGGGTGAGGACTTGCCGTCATTACCATGTGCGTAGCAGTAATAGCAATGATTTGGAAGCAGTGGCTTGCAAACTTAGCTTCGCATTAGAATCACCAGGGGCAGCAGCCTTTAAACCCTCCTCATGCCCAGACCCTCAGACCAACTAATCAGCATCTACAGGGTGAGAGATCCTGGCAGTGGCATTATATATATATATATATATATATATATATATATATATATATATATATGTATATATAATATATATATATATATTTTTTAAGATTTTATTTATTTGAGAGAGAGAGGCAGCATGAGGTGGGGAAGGGGCAGAGGGAGAGAGAGAAGCAGGCTCCCCGCTGAGCAGGGGGCCCCGGAGCAGGGCTCCATCCCAGGACCCTGGGATCATGACCTGAGTTGAAGGCAGAGGCTTAACCTACTGAGCCACCGGGCGTCCCCACTGTGTGGGCATTTTGAAAGACTTCCGCGCTGATTCCAGCAGGCAGCCAAGGTGAAGAGGCAGCAACTGAGCAGACAGGGCCCAATGGGCAGCAGTGTCCCTCCTCCCCTGCCCTCAGTCAGCCCCTGTGAGCTCCATCTGCACACAGGGAGGGACTCCAGGCCCCAGGCCCTTGGGGACCGGGGTGCGTTGTGAGCTAGGCTGCCCCTAGTAATCCCTCAGCTCACAGAGACGTAGATCATGAAGTTCAAGCATTGCGTTCCATTCCTGGCCATCTGTGCCCTTGCCTTCTCCCCTGACGGTGGGAACAGGCTGCCTTCCAAACATGTCCCCCTCCCTCACCTCTTGTAGAATCAGAAGTGACCCAGAGCTGAGTCGGGGTGGAGAGGAAAGTGCCCAGGGAGCCCTGCCCCAGGCTGGGGGCAGGAGGGAGTGGCAGTAAGCCCGGGGATGGTGTGCCATTGGTCTGTAGTGACACTCTCCTGGAGTGGAAGTCACCACCCCCTTCAGGCCTCAGTTTCTGCTGGAGACTTCACAGACTGGCTGTCAGGGCCCAGGTGCCCTTCTGTGTGGGGGCAGGGCTTCTCCACCCAGAAAGCTCCCACTGTGTGCCAGGCCGCTGGGGAAGAAGGGATGAGAAAGACACAGTCAGGACTGGGAGGAGTTCCTGGAGTCTGTCCTCCAGCGTAGATGTCAAGCTCAGGCCAAGTGCCTTCCCCAAGTGAAAGCGGAGGGGGGGTGTGTGCCTGTGCTGAGAACAGGCCCCGTGCGTGTGGGGCACTGCCTTAAACGCTCCAGGTGCATTTCCTCAGTTACAATGCCCCTATAGGTAGCTCCAATTTTTGCCATGCCGGTCATACAGATGAGAAAGCTGAGGCACAGAAGGTTAAAGAAATTGCCAAGGGTCCCAGCTTACCCGCGGAGGAGCCCGGATGCTGGTGCTGGTATTCTGGCCCTCGGCGAATGGCTGAGTCCCTCTGGGGCCTCGGGGTCCCCTCTGGCCCTGCAGAAGTGGGGCTCCCTGACCTGCTTATAGGTCCAGGTGGTCCTTGGCCTCCTCCCAGCCCTGGTCCCATCTCCAGGTCCCACTGTCCTGACCTCTCCAGGCGTGAGCCCTGCCCCTACTTGTCTCCTCTGTGTCCCTCCTCGGTCCCCGGGTGCCCACCCCGCACCCTGCCATGGAGCCCCAGTGAGGGCGATCCCCTTCTAATTGCAGCCTCGCTCCCGAAGCGCGCTTGGTTATCACAGAGGGTGCAGATCCCACCGCTCAGCCTCCCCGGTCCCAGGCCCTGGGGCCAGCTCAGGAGCGGAGGGAATTAATTACATTTTTCCCATCCCCTTCTTTTAAAGGAGAGGAGAGCGCCACCGCGTCCCGGGGGGGGGGGGCGGGGGTTGGCAGCGGAGGATGTGGAAGGAGGGCTGGCATGGGGCTCCCGCAGCCCGCACCCCCCAAACCTGCAAGCCTCTCCCCAGCGGCGGAAGGGGGATGAGGCCGCCCCTTATTGATTTAGTCTGGTGGAGGCTGGGACTGATTTAGAGCAGAGGGAGAGGAAGGGGCTGGGGGCGGGCGGGGGCTATGGCGGGTGGGGGCCCGAGGAAGGGACGGCTGTCACTCAGCCTGACAGACAGCCCGGAGATTTGCCTTCAGATAAAACCTTACAGATGTGGAGGTCGGTATTGATTTTGAGTTAGTAACGGTAACGTACCAAGAAGTAATACATTAGCGAAAGCAAGGTCACCGGGAAAAAAGTAAAACCCACCGGGGGAGAGGCCTTAGCATTCTTGAGGGGGGTGGATTACCGCATCAGGCTGGGACTTCCTCAAGTTCAAAAGTTTGCAGGCCCCAGACTTTGGCTGGGTCGCTAACCCTGGCCCAACCTTCCTGCTTCTGTGGGCGGAGAGGGGCTTCCAGGGGTTCAGGGGCCAGCCTGAGGCCACAGAGAGCCCCTTGGGTCCTCAGCACCCCCCACCGCCAGGTTATCAAGGGCCTCTCTCCCCACCGTCTCTGGCACAGCCTAGTGGGAAGCAGCACATCTCTGGGTCGGGGAGACATGGGTTCAAATCCCAAACCTGCCGCTTCCTGGCTTTGTGATCTGGGGTGTGCCTTTCCTCTTCCCTGTGCCTTAGTTTCCCTGTCTGCATAATAGGGGGAATAATAGCCCGGTTACTCGAGGAGTCAATGCTACCACCTCTCCAGCTGGGTCCTGTCCCACTTGCTTGGAAACTGCCGTGCCTGGAGATAGGCTGTGGGATGAAATGGCAGCCCTTTGATCCATATGCCGCCAGGGACTGTGGGAGAGAGTAAGCAGCCTCCTTGCATCCCCATTCACACCTATCCCAGATGTGGATTTGGTTTGATGTTCCAGGGCAAATCCCATTGAACAAATCCCATTAGAGGAAAAATCTCCCCTGGCCTGAGCTGGTGCTGAGCGCCCCCCTCCCCCAGTCCCTGGACACCATACAAGCCCCTTCTGACAAACTGCAGGAGGCCTTGGAGCTCTCAGGATTTTCACTCTCAGCACTGACCTTCTTCCTATTTCTTAAACCTGCTGGGTATGCTCCCACCCCAGGGCCTTTGCACTTGCTGGCTCCTCTGCCTGCAAAGCTCTTCTGCTACATCCTCCTTTGGCTGGATCTTTCTAGTCTTGCTGGATAGCCCTTCTTGGGGAGCTCTTGCCTGATTAGTGCACTTATCCCCTTTGTTTATCCTCTATAAACACTTCTCAGCATCAGAAATTTTATTATGTATTTATTGGTTTGTTGTCAGCCTCCTTCAGGAGAGGCTGGCTCCATGAGGGCATGGAGTGGCTGGTCCTTCACTGCTGCATCCTTCATGCCCAGCTCGGTGTCTAGCACGTAATAGGTGCTCACTACAGATTTCTTAAGTGATATCCATGAATTAAGCTGGTTTTTCTGGGTTCCTAGTATGTAGCAGGCACAATGTCTGTGCTGGCGGGGCAAAGGTGGGGGAGCCACAGTTCCATCGTGCCCTCAAGGAACTCATGGTCCAGCCCTATCTGCAGCCTGGCACATGGTAGTCCTCTATGAAATGTTTGTTGAATGAATAAATGAATGAACGACAGATGTCTTCAGGAAACCCCATATCACTCGGTAACCAGGACACAAAGTGTAAGGCAGGAAGAGAGGGGGGAGTTAGAATAGGTAGGTAGCGGTCTGATCACAAAAAAGACTTTGTCGTGTTTATCTGGGAGGTAATGAGAAACCACTGATAATTTTTTTAAAGATTTTATTTATTTATTTGAGAGCAAGAGAGAGAGAGGAAAGAGCAGAAGCTGGGGGAGCAACAGGGAGAGAGAGAAGGAGACTCCCCGCTAAGCAGGGAGCCCAATGTGGGGCTCGATCCCAGGATTCTGGGATCATGACCTGAGCCAAAGGCAGACACCTAACCCACTGAGCCACCCAGGTGCCCCACCACTGATAATTCTTGAATGCTGTGGTCAGATCTGTGCCAGTTCTCTGTGGGTCTCTGTCCGCCAGGATGAGTACCGTCTGGGCATAGCTCCCAGCCCATCCCAAAACACGCTCCTCCCCTCCCATTCCATCATCTCTTGTGGGCTTGGTGTGCAGGAGGGGCGATTAAACTGGGGTCTCACCGGAGCTGGAAGACTCTCCCGAGAGTCTCCCTGTGCCCACAATTATCCTCCCGAAGGAAGGGAAATGGGACCTGTGTGTTTTTCCTCTGAGCCTCTGAGTCCATTTTTGGAATCCAGGTCTCCTTCGGGGGGAGAGCAGGGTTATCGCTTATATTGGGGGAGGGGGTAGAGTGGACTGAGCGGTGATTTTCTTAATTTAGATGGAAAGTGGAGTCTAGATCGGGCACCTGACAGGTGACAGGGAAGAGAATCAGGTCCCCTAGCCCCCTGGCAAATGCTAGATTCCTGAGCTTGCCCTAGATCCTGCCCAGACACACAGCAAATCCCCCTAGGCCCCAGAGAACCCACCTCCACAGCTGGAAAGCAGCAAACACAGCCCACACCGTCCCGTATCCTCACCCACCACCCCTTTCCTGGGGTCCTTCTTGCCACCTCCCCTGTGCCCCTCCCACCAAAGAATGTGAGTTCAGGAAATTCCACTGGTCAGGCCATGGCCCAGAGAAGCTAGACACCTGCCCGGACCCTCCCCTTCTCGCACCCCCATCTCCGCATGTCTGCCTTGTTGATGGGGCTGATACACCATCAAGTCCCCCCAGCTGTGGGGGAGACAAAGACCAGCCCTCCCCAGGCCCAGTGCCCTTGGCTCTGGCTCTGGGGGGAGGGGGAGCGAAAGGACCCAGGAGGGTGAGCCCAGGGGAAGGGAAGGGTCAAGGAGAGGCTGTGCTCCTGCCCTAGCCACGAGGGGCCCCAGCGTCACTCACCCCTGAGCAGCGGCTGCCCAGGGCACAAGCTGCTGCCGGCCCCTGGAGTGAGGACCTCTGAAGGGGTCAGATGCTCAGACCCACCCTGGAGAGTCAGCTGTGACCCTGTCAGGCGAATGGGCTCAGGCCTCTGTGGGGAGCTGCTCCCCACAGACTTGCGGTGAGGTCTGGAGAAGCCTTAGCCTTTTGAAGGTCTCCGTTACTTTGTCTGAGGAAGAGGCCCCACAGCGCAGCCTCGCACACCTCGGTAGGCCTCTGGATTGGGAGAGCCATGTGAGTTCATGCCAAGACAAAGGAAAGGAAGGAGAAAGGGAAGACAAGGCTTGGGGACGCTGGGGCCAGGAGCGCTGGCCTGGCGCAAAGCCCTCTGCACACAGACACCAACTCGTGCCCCCCAGCCACCCCCGTGTCCTCTGAATTAGGGACAGTCTTCATGTCTTTTCCTCAGGACTGTGGGCAGTCACAGATGCTAACGGATACCTAAGGCTGTCAGTGGAGAAGACCAGGGGCTGTCCCTGGCCTGAGGATTCCATATCCATGCCCTCGACCCCCGCCCTGCCTCAGTGTTTCTGGTAGGGACAAGTCACAGAGGAGAAGGTAGAAGTTTCCAGAAGGCATCCAGTCGGCAACAAGATCATTGCTCTGATGCCTCTAGGCTGTCTTCTCCCGACAGGCAAGTGGGGAAACCAGAAAACACAGCCGTGCGCTTGGCACGGAGCACAGCCTGCTGCTTCAAGCTCACTGCTGGGCGGGTTAGCAGCTCGGCTTCCCACCTGACAGTGAAGCCTCCCTCCCACAAGGCATGTGGCATCCCCAGAAGGTCAGCAGAGTCCTGGGCCCTGTGGGCCGGCAGCACAAGGGCCTGCCTCTCCATCATCTCCCGGGACGGGACGAGACACCCGCGCTTCCACACAGAGGGGCGCCTAGCTGCCTGCACCGCCTTTCCCCACTCTCTCCTGGAGAGCTGGACAGCAGCTGTCACCTCCTCCAGAAGCATTCCGGGATCACCAGACTTGCCCTTCCCTGGGTTCCCACAGCCCCCACGGAGCGGACTCTGTCGTGCCCCTCACCACTTCATATCCTGATGGTCTGCTCCCTGCTGCCTCTTCCACCAGACATAGAACATCCCCCCTGCTGAGGGCAGGGACCGTGGCTCTTCCTCCTCTGAAGACCCAGGGCCCTGCCTGAGGCCTGGGGCTGCAGTCACCATCAGTGCATGTTCGTTGAAGGAATAAGCGAACACGTCCGTGAACCAACACCAGGTTCTTTAAGCTGAGTGTGATGTGAGCCTCCCCCTGCCAGGCTGGGATCACCAGTCCTGTTTGTTGTCCTGGCCAAGCAGGGACATGGTGACGACCACAGACATCTGAGAGTTACCAGAGTCAGAGAAAGATACCCGTGAGGCTCTTCAAAAGCATTGACCGTGGATGTTGGCATTGTAGGGGCAGGATCTCAAAGTCAAGAGCAGAGCAGGCCTGCCACAGGACCAGGGGTGAAGCTGGACTAGATCCAGAGTCCTGTTCTAACCTCTGTGTTAGAAGATGGGGGCCTCCGAGTCTGACAGGGGAGGCGCCGTTTCCTGCCTCGGAGGAGCCCGTCTGATGGGAGAGACATCAGCTAGTTTGTGGGTTAATTCATTCATTCGACAGGCACCAGATGTCCCTTAGAGCCAGGCCTGGGATATCCAGGAGGGGAACGCGGCCCTCCCCTGCCCCCTGGAGCTCTGGATGAGGGGTCATTCCATGGGTCAGGATCCGACCAGGAGAAACCACCAAATGTCTTACCCACAGGGGCTAGCAAACCCGGTGAACTGAGGCTCTCAGTGCTGCACAGGGATGTCGAGGGAGCAACCCCAGCCAAGGGCCCGTCCTCCGAGCCCCCCACGATCGCCACTCGGGCCGCGCTGATCGTCTCTCCCCCACAGGTAATGAGCATTCTGAGCAACCCCAGCGCCGTGCCGCCGCAGCCACAGGCCGACTTCTCCATCTCCCCGCTGCACGGTGGGCTGGACTCGGCCACGTCCATCTCGGCCAGCTGCAGCCAGCGGGCCGACTCCATCAAGCCGGGAGACAGCCTGCCCACCTCCCAGTCCTACTGCCCGCCTACCTACAGCACCACCGGCTACAGCGTGGACCCCGTGGCTGGCTACCAGTACGGCCAGTACGGCCAAAGTGAGTGCCTGGCGCCCCAGGCGTCCTCCTCCCCCTCCCTGTCCCACTCCAAGGGCGGTCTTTTGATTTGTAGAGAGCTGCAAGGTGGTGTTGGGGTGGGAGTACCCATTTCACAGACGAGAAAATCGAGGCCCAGAAAGAACGGGCTTTGTCTTAAGCTGATACTGAGCCCAAACCCTGCACTCCCGCTACTGTGGCTCTAGAGCAATGCTGTCCCATAGAACCATACTAGGAGTCACGAAGGGCATTTACAATTTCCTGGTAGCCACAGCTTAAAATGTAAGGAGAAGCAAGTGGAATGATTTTTTGCTAACATCTCTTGTTTGATCCAGTATATCTGAAGCGATCATTTTGACACGTAATCCATATCGAGTTATGAGTGAGATGTTTTCACATTTCTTTTCTCCTGCGGCATCTTTGAAATCCAGTCCCTTTTAATTCAGACCCGTAAGTTTTCATTAGAACTACTCAATCCGTATTTAAATTTCATAAAATTAAGTGGCACGGCCACGTTTCAGGGGCTCAAGGGCCACGTGTGGCTGGCGGCTGCCATGATGGATGGTGCGGTTCTAGGGACCCTGACCCTTTCTGCCCCCGGGTGTGGATTTTCCTCTCTCTCCCGTATCCAACCCCCCACCGTCCCCAGCCCTGTTTGCCCCAAACTTTGAGCTGGTCTCATGTGCCCTCCCCAGCCACCATCGCCCTGGCACCTTGCCTCGATGTGGGGTGGGGAAGGGGGCCGGGTGACCCTCTGACCAGAGGCTACAAAAGGTAGAGCCACCCGGCCACAGCCTCCAGCGGCCAGACGGGGCGGTGTGAGGGCAGGCAGGAGGCACCGGGAGGCCGAGGTTCCACACCGGGGTCACCAGGAGGAGGCTCCCCTCCTCCCCCCACTCCTGGCAAAGGCCTCACCTGCTGGTGTCAAACTAATCAGAAGGGCATTGGGTGAGAGGCTGAGGTCTCAGCCTGAGGGTGTCCTCTGCCCGCCGCCGCCCTGCCGGCCTCCCTGACCTCTGCTTCCTGCCCCCCCGCATCAGCCGCTCCTCCTCGCTCGGCCTTGGCCTCCACAGCTAAATGAGGGCCAGCTGTGCCGGCCTCCACCTCCAAGCTGTGTCCATGGCCCCGCCCCGTGTGTGTGTGTGTGTGTTTGTGTGTGTTCAGTGTGTGTGTGTGCACCTATGTGTGTGAGAACACACACGGCATAGGTAGGCATGATTCGTGCGTCTGTGTGTCCTGTCGTTCGGCAGACACGTTTGCCCACACATCCTTGTGTGCGGGTGCGTGTTGTGTGTGTGAGCGTGTGAGGGGCCCACGTGAGTGTGTGTACACATGGCTGTTCACGTATCTGAGTTTAAAAGAGCCTGTTGCGTTCACGTGATAGGCGTGTGAGTCTGTGCGTGAACACGCAAGTGCTCACGTCTGGTCCTGTGAGTGAGTCTGTCCTGCATACACACGTGTGTTTCAGTGTACATTCAGGTGTGCACGGGTGGTGTGCCTGTGTGTGTGATGTCTGTGATGGGCATATGCCACTCTGGGGACGTGTGGAACAAGCAGGTGTGCATGTGTACAGACGTGTGCAAGGGTGTGCAGATACGTACGTGCGGCTCCATATCTGAGCGTGCATTCTGGCGTGCACAGACGCTTGCCTGTGTCCGCGGATCCATAGATGTCCTGGAGTACATGTGTACGGGCACGCACACCACACGGGCGATGTGTAAATCTGGGTGCGTGTGTGCTACGGCATGCACCTAGGTGAGGCCGCCTGTACCTGTGTAGAGTTGTGCCTTGGGGCACGGACACGTGGTGTTGTCTATGTGCGTAGCCGTGCCAGTGTGGTGTGGCGCACATGAGGGGCAAGTGTGTGCAGGGGGTAGAGCACATGTGTGCAGGTAGGGTGGAGGGCCGGGCTTGCACGTGTTGCACGCGAGTGTTTCCAGAGGGGCCCAGCCCGATCCAGCCCCTGCCCCCCCGCCCGTGCCCGGGCAGGGCAAGCGGGACACACATGCTCTTGATAAAGAATTGAGAGCGGCTCCGTGGAGGCAGCGCCCGGCCTGGGGCGGGCGTTAGTCACACCCGGAGCCCCGTGCCCTGCTCCAGGGGTGCCTGCCCAAGTCGGAAATAAAATTAACCCCAAAGTCAGCATGGGGCCTGCACGGGAGGGGGGATCAAAAGTGAAAGGGTCCAGGAGGCGAGAAAGGAGTGTTTGTTCCCCCTCTGCTAGGGGAGAGGCTGGCCAGAGCCATTTCCCCTACGCCTCCCCCCTCCTTCCTTTCCTTTCTCCTCACTCTCCTTCTAGCTCCAGCCCTGCCTCCCTGGCTCCTCCAGGGGGTGGCTCAGAGCTCCTCCTGAGCCATATTCTCCAGCCCTATCCAGAAGGAATCCCTGGGGCAGACCCCACCCCTCCCCACAAAGGTCCCAGGGTTGGGCTGGGAGGGGCTCAAGGGAGAGTTGGCCCCACTATCACTGATTCTGCTGCCAGGTCCCCCAGCCTCTGAGCCTCAGTTTTGCCATCTGAGAAATGGGAGTCCAGGAATTAGACACCCAGAGATTTTCCTTTGCGTCTTTTTCCTCGCCTTTGACGTTCCAGGACAGCCAGGGACAGGGACAGGGACACATCATATTACCACTGACCACCTGCCCCATGTTCATGGGAGACTGAATATACCTATGACTGGGCTCCCGGCCCATGTGCAAGAGTGCACATCCCAGATAGCCTCCGTGCCCTGGTCCACCCAACCCCTGCTTCCATCTGTCCTGAGCAGGAATCCCGCCCACGCATGGGGCTGATTGCATGGTCCTCGTTTCACACCATCCTCAAAACCCCACCCCAAGCAGGCTTTATTTGTCCTCAGCTTACGCGAGGGAGCTAAGGGTCCGAGGGGCTAGGGACTTCCCCAAGGTCACACAGGAGGTGAATGGTGGGCCCTAGGCCCCCTAACTTCCAACCCGTTTCTCTTTGGGCCAGACCACCGACTTGTGTCAGATACTCAGTAAGGATACACATCTCGGCCCACGTTTGTATAACAGATTCACGTCCACGACCCCACAGGCACCAGTGCGCAGAGAGGCACGCGCACACACAGATTGATTTCTGAGTGTTCACTAACGTGTGTGTAGACACATGGCTTTGAGGTTTATTGAGC
>ML103238.1:0-16072 GCA_003697995.1 Taxidea taxus jeffersonii
AAAAAAAAAAAAATGGCGCATTGCATATGAGGTGCTTCCACCTAGCCTCAGGGTATGGCACAGAGTACATGATTAACAAACTTTCTTTCCCTCTCCTCTGTGATCCCTGTACCCTTCAGCTGCTGGACCAACACAGGATGGTGAGCAGGGACACAGATGGCTCTGATCGGTGATGTTCCTGAGCCACCTTCTCCTGCCTCAGAAGCATGTAGAAGGGAGCCTAAGATGATGGTCACTCAACAGTTTGCCTGTCAAGCCCCAGGGGACTGCCTGCTCTGACCAAGGCATCACTCAAGATGCCCCACTGCCCACCGATCAGCTGTCCCTGCTTATTTTTTTCCCCACCACTTCAGATCAGTGGGTTTGACCTATCTTTTAGAAAACCCTGCACACACACCCCGTTGGACTGCAGCAAATCACAGTCTTTTTGTCTTCAGTGGTTTCTTCCCTCGGTATAGCCATTTCTGGAGGCTCTCAACTCTACATACTTTTCTTTGCCATCTCAGAATATTAATGTTAGAAGAACCCTAGCGATAAGTCAGTTAGACCCAGTTGCACAAACTGAGGCCCAGAGAAGTGAACTAATTTGGTTACATAGTTGGCTGCAAGACTAGACTACCTTGCAGCATGTCATACATATCTGTGGAGTGAAGAAATGCCCTTTGGTTCATTGCGTCACTACAGCTGACCTAGGAACCAGGTTGCAATGGGCTGCTTGAGTTCACATTTTGATCCTACCTCTCTACTCCTGTGTATCTAGAGCCCAAGGATAAAGCTGTCGTTGTTGGTGTCCACTCCTAAGGAATGAGATCAGAAGCTTTGCAAAGTGTACTGTGCTAGCGGTTATGATATTTATGTAGTCAACATTGTTTGGAGAAAGTGGAAATAACAACTTCCAGCCTGATGAGAAACTGCACATTTGGTCTGAATCTTGCAGTTCATTTGGGTTTCCCGTTTCTGAGTGTGGAGCGCTGACATTTCCCAGGCAGCTCTGGCTTCGGAGGGATCCAGGCCCAGGGGATTTGTTCCCCGCAAGTCACCCTGTGGTTAATGGATGGTATAGTTAGTAAAGGGTTCTGTATGGAGCCCCTGAGCATGGTGGGTGGTGGCGGGAGCGGGGGTTGGGGGGGAGTGAAAGGGAGGGAGGTGGAAGCTAGCAGTAAAAAGAAGAGAAAAAATCGGAGAGAGCAGTAACCCCCCAGGACTCCTTTAAATCAATTTTTAGGCTCACATATAAAATATCCAGGCCATAATTTCTGGACTAGCCATTTAGAAGCAGCTATGTCTTCTTTTAGGAAGCAGTATACAGTGTAAGAGAATTTTCTCTCCCTCTTTCTCTCCCCACATATCCCTCCTTCCTCGGCCGCTCTCTTCCCCTTTATGAACAGAAGGTTATATCCTTAGTGTGCAGGGGCTGGGCGGGTTACAGACTTAGACTCCAGACCAGCAAAAGAATCAAAATTTTCCACCTGAAGAACTGATAAGGGTCCTAATTGAAACTGAATCGAGCCTTTCAGCAGGCCCCTTCTTTCCCTAAATCAATTTGATTTCATGTAAACATGTATTTCTTCTGCACTTTTCCACCTTCCACACCATGCATCTAATAATGTCCTCACGAACATAATGTTTTTGCCAGATACATTTTAGAGAAAGGGTCGGGTAAGTAAGGGAACGTATCAAACACGGGCAGTGCATTATAAGGAGCTCAGTGGAAGCAAAACTTTCCCCAAATCAAGGACTCAGTAAAAAAAAGCACTCAGTTTGGCTTTAAGAGGGGAAGAGGTGTAAATCACACTTGGGGGTGTTGGAGGATAGATGTGGTGTGGGAGTGGGGGCTATTGTTTGGAAGGAGACCCGAGTGAGAAAAAAGCAAGTTTGCATATCGTAAGAGCATCTCCGTGGGTTGTGAGCGACTCTAGCTGCCTCTTCTGTGAATGCACAAGTGCAAGGATGTTTCCCTTTAGAAATATAAAATGTTTGCATTGTGATCAACCTCTGAGTGCTGCTGGAAGACATTTCACAGCACTTTAGGAAGCGAAAGCAGGTTGTGAATTTGAACGCTGCATAAAGCAGTGCGGAGCAAAAGGAAACAAACAAACAAACAAACAAACAAACAAATAATAAAGCAGCGTGGAGCATTCCTCTGCCCTGTCACTCCAGAGGTAGCTCGGGTGAAAACCCGGATACCTTCATGGCACAGAAAGTCGTGCCTAACCTCCCGGCCCAGCCAAGATGAAAAGAGAGAAGTGAGAAGCAGATGTCATAACACCATGAACAAAATTTTAGCTGTTATTTCCAAATTCCCACCCTACCTTTATTTGTAGCTAGGGGCCAGGAGCCCTTGGCCAAATATTTTTAGCAAACCTAGAGTAAAACATCCTCAAATACAGAAACCATTTTGAAGAACACAATTCCCATTCTCTCCTCCTTGATCATTTACTGTTTATCTTTCCATCAGATTTTTTTTTTCTTTAAGAGCTAGATACAATTAACTGGAGTGCTGTCTAATTCTTTTGTGTGATTCTTTAAAAAATAAAAAATGAAAAGGTCACCCAGAGAGCATCTCACCAGCCGTTGCTTTAAAATAGAATTTTTGGAAGCATTGTTGATTTCTACTTATTTTTGTTGGTAAATCCTGGGGAAAAAATGTATATCTTTTCCTTTAAAGTTCTAATTCAAGGCATGGATGTGAGAGTTCTGGAGGGACTTTGGGACTGCGGTAAAATTTCGTTGTCATAGTAACAGAAAGGGAAATAGGCCTAGCTCACCTGGGACTTTAACACTGCAAAAGCTGGATTTTTTTCTTTCTTTCTTTCTCTTTTCTTTCTTTCTTTCTTTCTTTTCTTTTTTTTTTTTTTTAAGGAAAAGGACTCTGCAAGTGAGATAAATGAAAAACTTATTGTGTTTTGAAACAAAATCCAAAACATTAAATAGGTAAATGGCTGAAAAGGTCACCTCTGCCATTTTTCTGGTTCGACAGAGTTGTCTGATTAAAGATGCCCAATTTAGAAATTGCACAAATAGTTTATTTCAGAGACAGTTGGCTTACCAATATGCCTCACAACGAATGATAACCTCAGACTGTGATTTGGTGACTTAGTATTTTTCCCGGTAATCTGCAGAAGATCTGAGAGGACATTCACCACTTGTTATGAGTCCTAAAAACCCCAGTGTGTACCTGCACAGACTGACCCGCCTTTGGATGGCAACGTTACTGTTTTCTGATTTTGTATACATTGGTTAAAAAGACCAGGAGCCCTTTGTGTGCGTGTGTAGCGCGGAGGTGCGTGTGGTCGGCAGAAAGCCACATGCGTGAGAAACCCTGGGATTCTGGGGGAAGTCACGCCGTTTTCCCCCCCGGAGCAAGACATTCTTGCACGGCAGGAGTCACTGCTGCTTTGGAAGCCTTATTTGTGGGAGATGGAGTGCCCTTGCAACTCGGGGGGCAGGTATATAAACCAGAGCCCAGCTTGTGAACCTCTTCGAAGTCCTCAATGGTGCTGGAGCCGGCGTGTGATCGCAAACATCCAAATTTGCAAATTGCGAAGGTCAGCGGTGTTCCTTCCCAGGCAGGGCCAGCTGAAACTCCCCAGACATGAAATGCAATCCCTTTCAAATCAGATCTAATATAATGCAGATCTATTTTCTCTTAAAAAATGTTTACTCCACCATGTAACACATTGCTTTCTCTTCACAGATTCTTTCTAAAATTTTTCCTCAAGTGCAATCAGAATTGTTTGAAAACAGCAGGAAACCCGAGGGACATGAGAAGGTTTCAGGTAAGGGGCCTGCCGTTCCCCCCTGTTAAAGAAGTCGTCCTGTTTTCTCTCTCTTTAGCACTTTCTTTCTTTCTTTCTTTTTTTTTTTTCTTTAGAAAACATGATTCACGGAGGCTGCTAACAATACAGATAACTAACTGATTGCGTTGAGGGTTTCTGCATTTTGTAGTGTTTAGGCCTTTCGCCTCTGTTGCCCAGGCCCCAGGGGAAGGGCACCAACCCAGGCTGGAGATTTGATTTGAAGCCCTCAGGCTGCCCTTCGCGCACACAGCTGCCCACAGCAGGACCCGTGTTCTTGATGTTCAGCCACCTTGGGATTTTTCAAAGCAGCTTCTCTATGCTTTCTGCAAGCAACAGCCTCTTCCCTTCCTCTCCCACCGATTAACTATTCAGTGGTCTCTCTTGGAGTCTTTGGGAAAGCAGCAGCCCGAACAGCCGTGGTCACTTTAAGATCGCAGCATGACAACAAGACCCACGGGACAGTGACCCAGCTGCCTGGCAGTTAAATCTGCCACCGGTTTCATCACCCTTGCCACTGATGTACCGAGGATACGCGCTAATAAAAACACAGAGAGAGGCAAAGTGTGTCAGGTTGGAGATGAGAGGAAGTGCTGTCCCCCTTGGCCCCCTTCCTTAATCTTTGAAGGACCCTTATTTAATCCACCAAAAGGCTTTCCTGCCATTCGTACACCCCGTCGAAATATAGAGAGCGCCCTTCCCGTAGAAACATGGAAAGCACATTAAACAATAGCATCCAAGCTTGAGACTTTAAAGAGGAAAAAAAAAAAAGTCTGGCAGCCACGGGAGGAATGGGGATATTAGACTCGTATTTTCGGTGAGAACTGTGAGGCTCTTTCTGAGGGTTTGGTAACTCGCCTCGAATCACAAGAAGGGTGCCGTGGAACCCGGAACCAGGAGGGTCTATCTGGTCAAAGCCCTTCCACCGGACCACAAGTTTGCACCTTCGGCAGCTCCTAAGGGGATGCCTTGTTGTTGGCTTTTTGAAATTCTCCATAATTTCTGAGCCAGGGGCCACACACACTCATTTGGCACGGGATTGTGCAAGTCACGGGGCTGCTCCTGCCTGCCACCTGGAGAGCTCCTGGGGCTTAGGAGCAGAGTCCTTCAGGAGTTCACGGGGGAGATGGGCACACACAAGGTGAGAAAACTACTTAGTTAAAAAAAAAAAAGTCGTGTCTTTTTTTTTTTTTTTTCTCCCCCCCATGTCATGGTCATCAAACAGCCTTGCTGACACTGGGACATTTTTGGTTAGTTATCTAACATGACTACCAGCCTCTCTTAAAAAAGTCAAACCCCTCCTCTCTGTCGTACAAATTTTCTCCTTTTGCATGGTGTAAAGACAAGCAGCAATAAAGTGAGCTTTCTTGGGGATCACACGGGAGCATTGTGCGGGGAGGAGGTTGATGGTGTTTTGTGTTCCAAATGCAAATGGAAATAATATCAGTCCAAAAAAAGTAAGACTCCCAAGGATTCCAGAGCACCTTGATGGCCAAAGCTTGGCTTTCACTTCCTGAAGAAACAGAAGTAGTCAGGGGGGTTGGTAGTTTGGATTCCTATCCCCCTATTCTCTACCATCAGTTCCAAAGACTTTTAAATTTGAGAATGCTCCCATCACTTTCAACAGAAATGACTTTTAACAGAATGTCTTGTCATTTTATTTCTCTCAAATTTTGGAAATGTACAAACTAAGCACATACATGCTCGTATTTCCTATACTACTTCCATTATTTACCAAGTAATGGTTTCAGGTTTCAGTGTGCCTGAGCTTTTAATAGCGTTAGAACAAATACTACTGATCTCAAAATGATGGGAGATTCTCATCCGATGTGAAAATATTTGACTTCTACAAAGAAAGGGAAAGAATTTTTTTTAAGCTTATAGATCCTAATTGTCTTATTTTGGGGATAGAGCTAAAATTAATTGGCAGTTTTGGGGGGTATTTTTTATTGAGACAAAATTCATATAACATATTCATCATTTTAAACATTTTAAATTGTGCAATTTGGTAGCCTTTAGTATATTCACAATGTTGTGCAACCATCACCACTATACAATTCCAGAACATTTTCAACATCCCCAAATGAAACCCCATCCCTCCCAATTCCCCTTTCTCCCCACCCACTCACAACCATGAATCTGCTTTCTGTGCCTATGGATTTTTCTATTTGGAACATTCCATATAATTGGAATCATTCAATAATACATATCAACAATACATAAATCATACAACAATATATACAGTTTTCATGTCTGGTTTCTTTCTCTTAGTATCATGTCTTCAGGTTCATCCTTGTAGCAGGTATGAGTAGTTCATTCTTTTTATGGCTGAATAATATTCCATTGTAAAAGCACATTTTGTTTATCTCTACATCAGTTGACGGACACTTGGGTTGTTTCTACTTTTAGGCTTTTATAAATAATGCTGCTATAAACATTTGTGTACAAGCTTTTTGGTGTGTGAACATATGTTTTCAATTCTCTTGAGTATATATCTAAGAGTAGAATTTCTGAGTCATATGTTAACTCTATCTTTAGCTTTTTGCGGAACTGCCAAACTGTTTTCCACAGTGGCTGCATCATTTTGTATTCCCACCAGTAATGTATGAAGGTTCCAATTTCCCCATATCTTTGCCAACACTTGTTATTTTCTAAGGGTTTTTTTTTGGTCTTTTGTTTTTGTTTTAATTTCTAGCCATCCTATGAGTGTGAAGTGGTATCTCATGGTTTTGATTTGTCTTTCCCTAAAGATGTGAGCATTTTTTTTTCATGTGCTTATTGGCCCTTTATTTGTATATCTTCTTTGGAGAAATGTTTGTTCAAATCCTTTATCCATTTTTAAATTAGGTTATGTATCTTTTTATTGTTGAGTTACAAGAGTTTTTTTTATATATTTGGGATACCAGGCCCTTCCTTATCAAATAAGTGACTTGCAAGTATTTTTTTTTCCTATTCTGTGACTGTCTTCTCACCTTCTTGATAGTGCCCTTTGATGTACAAAATAATTGATAATTTTTATACTGTGCTCAGATTCTATTAAGAGTATAACCTTCAATGAACACTCTTTATGTGGAGAAGGAAACTATGGAGAAAGTCTTGACTATGTGCTGTAATGGTCAAATGAGAGACTTGGATCAAGTTCAAAATATGAAACCAAACCCGAGATTGTAGGTAATCATGGGGAGAGGATCTGAAGGAATGGTAACTTAGGAATTTCTGAAATACATATCTTATTCAGAATGACAAAGATAATACTTTAAAACCATATAGACAGTTACTTTGTTCCTCCATTTTGTTATATGATTGAAATATTTCCTAGACAGGAGCTTTAACCATCTAAGCTATGGCGCTGGCTGATCAAATATATTTAATCTGAAGCATTCTTTTGCAGAGATTTGTTAAGAACAGAATAGAAATAGGAAATTTTTCTTACCAAATCATGAATCCAACCAAACTCCCTCTTCTCTCCCACCTCTCTTCTTTCCCCTGTCCAAAAACAGTTGTGGAACTTGTATTCTTTTTCCCACAATGACCAAATGAGAACAAAATCATTACATTAATTTTTTTTCAAGCATGAAACAAACCTCTCTTTAATTCAGTCCAAGTCCCAAGTATCTCAGACATAAATAAATACGTATATCTATTTATCAAAACATAATAGGTTTTAATCCTTTCTCAGCTCAGATCCTTTTGAAAATTTGGTAAAAGCTATAGATTCTGTTGCCATAAAAAGCTGCATTTAAGCCAAGCTTTGCTTAAAATGTCAGGTCTTCCCACATCTCTTAGGGTTCCATAGTCCCCTGACCTAAGGAAATGAAATTCATCTACTAAATGGGCATCCTCCATGTAATTTAACTCTTACAAAGGGGGTTCACTTGATAATCTTCCCACTTTCTTTTTTTTTTTTTAAGATCTTATTTATTTATTTGACAGAGAGAGATCACAAGTAGGCAGAGAGGCAGGCAGAGAGAGAGGAGGAAGCAGGCTCCCTGCTGAGCAGAGAGCCCGATGTGGGACTTGATCCCAGGACCCTGAGATCATGACCCGAGCCAAAGGCAGAGACTTAACCCACTGAGCCACCCAGGTGCCCCATCTTCCCACTTTCTTATAAATGCCATCTGTTCCAGGTGACTCCTGGATCCATATCCTTAGGCCTCATCCTTCTTTGGAGCTGCAGAAATCCCACTCTACCTTCTTCCTGGGCATCTTCCCTCGGGTTACTAATGAGCACATGTACATAGCAGAATTCAATACTTGCTCTCTGGATCCATGCCTTCCTCATTTATTGGTGAAGTGTCACTTCCTCCTCTTAAGTATATGCTAAGTCTATCTCCTCTCCTGAACACAACTGTAATAAGTCCCCTGCTTCTACTTCTTCCTTGTCCAGTCCTAAAGCTCAGATTTGGAAAGGCATGGCTGATTAGTATCTTCATACCCGGCACATCTCCTGTTGTTTCCATGTACTCACCACTCACTAGGCACACCTCACTGATTTCTATTATGTGGACTATTACTTGAACCTTTCCACACATTTGCCCCTCTGCCTGAGATCCCTTCGCCCCCTCTAATTTGTGACTTTTACTCATGCTTCAAGACTATACATGAATGGCACCTACTTTTTGAGGCATTTTCTGACTCTCCCTGACAGATTCGTTGGCTCCTTCTTCTGGGCCATTGTTCCATTCTCTACACGTTGCTACCACACCATCAATCACATTGTCTTGCAATTATTGTTTCTAAGAGACTGTGCTGCTTGAGGGTAACATATTTTTTTAAATTTTTGTATTTCTCCCCAGTGCCTAGCATAATACCTGCCACTATGAAGAGCTCAATAAATTGTTTTTAAATAAATGTTTTTAAGAGAGAGAAGGGAAAAAAAGGAAGGAAGAAAGGGAAAAAAGAAAAGATTTCTGTGGTCCCCAATGTATCTAAATCCATGGGCCATACATGCAGAAAATCATTTCTGCCCTTATTGAAATGGAACAATTGGGTGAAACACTCAGATTAACAGCTCAGTGAAGGAAAAGAAAGAAATTTATGTCGGTTGAAGCTGACAGTCCTGTTAAGACATAATGAACCCCATTCTTTATTTCTCTGCATTGTGGGTAGAAGGCAGGCGGTTGGAAAATCCAGAAGAAAATCAAGCCAAGACAAGGAGAAATAAAACATATTGTCACTTCCTACATTCAGGTTTTAAAACACAGAAGTTGGTAACATTTAGGGCAATTGTTGCCAACTCATTCTCAGAGATAGGCTGACTGGGTCTACTCTCAGTCATGGTGAAAACACTGATGCCCTCATTCATTTATCCATACACCCACTCAATATTACTGAGGACATTGTGTGTGCCAGGAACTATCCTAGGTGCTAGAGATACATCAACAAGCAAAACAAATATAATTCGCTGCCCTTGAGGGACTTACCTCCCAGTGGGGAGATAAGGAGAATATGACAAATGAGTGAATCACATAGCTTAGCTATGCTTCTCTGTGGTCTTCAAGTGACCTGCCTGGAAGCGCGGGGCCCGGCATGATGCCAGTTGGCTTGGTGCTGATTGCTGAAACTGAGTGGTGTGGTCATAGGCAGCTGAGGTAGAATCTAAGGGATGCCTGCCATTATAATAATAGTAAGTGTGGATGCTCTTCCCAATGGTTTTCTAAGTTTTCCATGGTATCAGCTATAACAGGACACTAATGTCAGCAGATCACTAACTTAGCTGGTATTGAGAACATTCAAGACTTGGGTGCCAGTTATTTTCCTTTGCCTCAACAAGACTTTGTTTTAAACAGGCATGATCACTGTAGAGGCCTCCCCATTTTCCATCGTACGGGTAAGCACTAACTTGCCCGTTAGTCATTCTGGAATTAGGAGCATGCACCTGGATATATCCTAACCTTAAGATAATTTTAAATAAACTCCTTTATTTACAAACTTATAGCTTTCAGGTAGTTAGGATAAGATTCTTACCATCATTTGCTGAACTTTTCTGAGTGACTCTTGTGTGTCTTGGGTTCACCCCTAAATCATTCCATTTTTAGTTTAGGCCCACCAAAATCATCATTTTTTATACACTTATTCTAGGGAGAAGCCTGAGAAATGTATCCTGGCAGGTCTTGCCATCTGTTGCCTCAAGACATAAAAGGTCAAGATAGATGGGGAGTACATGCATACATTTGCAATGAAAGAAAAGTTATCTTGGGAGCCAGACTAGGGAAGGAGCTGATTCTTGTTTATGGAGCTCTTCACACACCTCCAGGATGGGCCTGCCAAAAGGGGATTTTGAGGGTCCTTGGAGGGGGTGAGGGAAAGAGTCGTGCCGTGGGGGGATGCAGCTAACAGGTCTGTCAGACGTCTGAGGAAGAGAGAGCAGTGCATGGTGGTGGGGAGAGGGGAATGGAAGACGCAAAGATCTCTACCGGGATGAAGAAAGGAAGTGAGGCCATGTGAGCACCAACTGGCATCAGAGGGGTAGCTGGATACTGTGAGAGGCCTTGGGCCTGGATGCAGCCACTGCACGGGAACAATGGGGAAATTAATGGGGATGACAAAGACACCCAGTCCACCCAGCGGGGCGTTAGCCACCAGTCTGTTTGACCGAATGACACAGGAGCAAAGGGCACGGCTACTCATGTCTTGGAACAGGGCCAAGAGCCATCCAACAAACCCTTATGATTTCTTAAACCCCCAGTTCTTATATAAGACTTTTTAATGGCACCGCCATCTATTTTCCTTAAATAAAAAATGTTGAATGTTTCTCTCACACCCGTTGAAGAGGAAAACGAGAGTTTAAATTAACTCCAAATGGTAAAAATTCAATACAGCTCCAGCTGCCTGCAGGTCTCTTCAGTTCAGATCTTTCATTCGAGAGCTACTCCAGCTGCTCTGTGATCTCATGCACCACTTGAAGGTTGCTGTGCTACCGAGCAGCAGTTTTAAAGCTCATAATGAAAATCACTTGACTTATGGCCTCTCTAATCAACAGGTGAGTCCATTATCTGGTGGTAAAACAAACCAGATAGTCTGAGAAATAATAATTATCTACTTGGAGTCAGAAAAAAAAACCAAATTCTCTGAGGGTCTGAGGATATTTCCCTGAGTCCAGTGTTTTAAGCTTGGGGAAGGCTTTCTGTGGGTTACTTCAAGCTTTTCTTTTCTCATGGGATACCCTTCTGCCACCCCTACCCCATGCCTTTTGGCATCTCAAATGGGGACAAGAATCAGGGTGATAAAAATTTTAACCAACCCACGTAGGGAATGTGTTTTGAGTTATTCATGGGAGAAAAGGGAGAGAAGCAATAGAAAGTAGCTGCCTGCGTGTAACTCTTGGGAAAGGGCTTGTCAGATTCAGGTGGAAACAAAGCTTAAAGGCTGAAACATTTTAGGAGACTCAAATTTGGGCACTAAAACCTATCTCCAAACACATTCCAGAACAATCAGATGCAGAACTCCCTGGAAAGCAAAGCTTTCTTAGTTTTGCAATAGGAGTACATCGGTTTTGTAGCTGCTTATGGGGACTACATGCTCCTGGTTTTTGAGGAACGAGAGGTGATTCACGAGGTCCCTGGGGGGCAGGGTTTGGTGGAAGAGAATGGCCCAGTGAGTCAAGAACTGCATCAAATATGTTAAGGCTCCCCTGTGGCTCTCAAAATGTTTGCTAGTAAAATACTGCCCTTGACCAACCATCCCACTTGGCATGTGTTTTAGATGGGGAAAGCAATGGGTTCAATGGAATAAAATGAGGTAGGGTAGATGTAGCCAGTGTCTATGTATGACCATTGAGATGGGGGAAATTAAGTAGTAAAGGAGGCTTCCTGATGACACGAGAGGCTGGTTGAAAAAAAATTGCCACTTGATTTTTGTACACATTCTAACTGGTTTTTAAAAAACAAACTCTTAAAACATGGCTATCCTAAACCAAATTTGCAAATCGTGCCAGTGGAAATGGTCTTCAGTATACTACTGCACTTATGCCAATTAGATTTTATTTTTTAAGTGCCAGAAGAATGATTTCAGTGACCTCGAGTTGTGTAACAAACCTTTTTCAACTCTTCAAGACCTCTCTCAAATCTCATTTCCTTGATGAAAATGGTGGTCACCACCTTCATCATAGTTTCATTTTTCTCACCTCTGGGCTCCTGGAGTATACGCTGGCCACACGGTTTAGTCCTCAGTTATGCATTGCTATCTAGTCATCTCTTCTGATTATGTGTAGCATTTGTTATGCTTCATCAACTCCCTGGTAAGCTCCTTGAAGTCATGACAATGTTTTCTGTGAGTCTCCATTGCACGCAGCAGTACTGTGTCACTGGGAACGTCACAGGGAGTGTCAAAAACCATCTCTGACTGATCAAAACATAGGGCTGTCTTCTTACTAAAAAATATCTTCTCGGGAGCTATGTCATTAATGCCACGGTCGCCCCTCCCTTGGTGTGAGCAGCCCCCCCAAACCCCACGTCTGTCTCAACAGCAATCAACTTTGTGTTCTCTCGTTTGGCACTTGATCCTTAACCGAACAGAAAATTTAGCCTTGGGGAATATGAAACAACAGTGATTGCTAAGAATTCTGGGAATTCCTTTAAAAAAAAAAAAAAGATGACAAAATCCATACTTGTGGGGTAGGTGTTTAAAGGTAATTTTGGAGACCCTGGAGTCCAGTAACAAAGAAGAATCTAGGCTTTAAATCTGGTTTGAAAATACGTTGTGTGCCAAGAATAAAGTGGTGGGGAGAAACAATTTGCAGTAGCCAATTGTTTGTTGTTAGCCTGGGTTGGATTAATGGAGGCTTAGACAAAATTGTTTCATCAGAGTCCCCTTGTCAAATGCGAAAATTAACCATTGTATAAAAATACCAACGGAGTATTTTTTCCTCATGGTGTAGACTCCAGACTTGGTTGCCCAGTACAACCAGAAGTCTGTCTTGCTTTTCTCTGTCCCTTTAATGGTCTCTATGTCTCTTTCCTCCTACCACAGGTGGAAAATAAAATCCCACATAATAGTTATGCTTTGGGAAAGCTGAAATAACATATATAGCAACTGAACAGTTATAAGGGAAAAGCACATCATGAATTTAATTCCATTTCCAGATGTAAAATGTCATAAAGAATTTTTTTTCCATACTTGGCAAAATAACAGGAATTTTCAAGACCATTTTATTTAGCTTGGTGGATGCGTGTTTGTGGGTAGGTATCAGAAAGTCTTGCACCTCGAGTGTGCCCTAAATGCTACACATCCGGGCTTTACTGAGATTACTCTGCCAAAGATCCCACGTTCAGCTAGAAGGTACATGACCCTCATTGAAACAGAGAGGAAATGTGTCCGACAAATGGTAAAATTGGGTGTGTTTTCAAAGCAAGTTCTCTGATCGGTATGGGAAGGTTTCTAACCCACTGCAGTTATTCTCCCATGGGTACAGACGCTAGGATTCTTGTCTGTTCAAAGAGCAGATCATGTGGTCATTCCACACATTTTTCATTCCGACTTCTCTTTTTCCTTTACCCTTCTATGTAAGACGTAAGGCCTTTGTAGGAACACCTGGGCATGAGCTGAGAAAGGCTGGCTGGGGGTAGACTCCAAGCTGGTCATTCCTCTGACTTAAGTAACTCAACCGAATCATACAGTTATAGCTTGGAGAAGGAGAGATGTTTAAAAAAAAAATTTAAAGTGTGATGTTCCAACAAAGCCAAAGACATTTTAGAGTGAGACATAAAAATGCCCCGTGGGTGGGCATTTTTATGTAAGTAAGTCAGGTTGGCAAGGGTTCCCATGTCGCCTGCTATCATTCCAATACCAAAGGAGCCATTCCTCCATTGGAAACCTGATTGTACACATTAACGGATGTGCCCACCTAGAGAGTAACTCCCTCTGTGGCCTTGTATGGGTAGGAAAGAGCGCTTTACAACTCAGCTCCTGCTTCGTGTAAATTATTAGAGTGAGGGACATGGGAGTACTTTTAGATAATGAGAAGAAAAAAAAAAATAATTTGAGAAAGCCAATCCATTTTCTTGAGTACTTTCAGCAGATTGCTAACACAGGTGTAGATTTTGGTCTCAAAACCGTCTTGTATTTTTCAAGGGGAGCTACTGACTTTTTCTTCATGTGGCTAAAACTGCCATTTAATCAGATGATTCAGAACGGAACCTACACTGCCACTCTCCAGTTGCTCTGTGTGAAAACTCACTAAAAATTCGAGATCACACAAATCAAAATAAGGAATCGCAAAAATTGAAAAACGACTTCCGCTTAAAAAATGCAAGCAATTTCAATGGATCCCTACTTCTCTCTCTTGGAATTTTGTCTTTTTAAGTGCCATGTCATAAAAAATAATTGCATGAGTATCATGGGTTATTGCTTTTGTGTTGAAATGTCTCAGTTGAGGAGAGCTGTAATCTATGGTAGTTTGGGTTTCTGACCTGCAGGCCTTCCCTTCAGAGCTTTGAGCTAAAATACAGATACACCAACTATGAGAAACAAATGAAAGCTGTCACAGTGTCAGCAGCAAAAACCGGGTGTCCATCCCACACAAATTATAGACATCTGTATTCCTAATTGGCATTCTTTTGGGCCATGCCAGCAGAATGGCAGTGCCAAGAGAGGCTGACAGCTTTAGAAAAGACCAGGTATCAGGTTTAGGTGATAGGAGACACTGATGAGACATAGGAGTTCCTTTGTCAGCAATATCCTCCATATGTTTGTTATAAGGCCCGTGACTTCTAGTTTTGGCTACCTCCAAAACGGCACCCTTTGTCAAGACTAAATTTGCTACCTTGAAAACAGATCAGCTCATGAGCTCAGGAGAACAAGTGGTACTGATGGTTATATGATCAGAAGATCGTTGGCAGAGATGCATACAAATAGTTAACAAGGTAATGGTAAGAAATGTTGACCTTGATTTGTTTAGCTAAGATGTAAAGATTTTTGAAGGTCAAAGGTGTCCTTGTGTAGTGTTTTGGAGTCTAACTGTGTCTGACCCTCTAACATTAAGCTGCTGTGGCCTGCAGTTTTGAAGAGTGAAGCAAACCAGGGGAAAAGAGAGAAAGGGGGAGAACAGGAAATGGAGTGAGGTGTTTCAGGAAGTTGTCAGGGGTTGACTGATTGATTCCAGATGGAAAAGGTCAGCCTTCATGACCCAGGAAATACTCACTAGGGGAAAGAAGTTGGCTTGTGGAAAGGGAAGGCCTGGGAGTGAGACGACGCTGGAATGCACATTCCACTTCCTTTAGTCCCCAAACATTCAGAAACTTTAACTTGTCTGAATAGAATAATATCAGTGTTGTCATCATTCATCAGAAAACAGGCAAGGAAGTTAAAATCAAAGCTTTGAATGGACCAAATGTATCTTCACCTCCATAATGTAGTTCATTTTCTTCTAGAAGCAGAGTGGATGTGTGTAAAAATCAGTATTTGTGTATGTGTATGTGTGTGTGTGTGTGTATAAAAACAACGAGCAAACATGTTCTGTTTTGCATGCTGAAGTTGGAGGATTAAATTCTGTACGTTTTTCCAATTCCCTTTAATTGACAGACTCTTCTAGATATCCCACAGCCCAAGATATTTGAAATATTAAAAATGGGAACTTGCCTCGTATCTATATATATACACACATGCACATACATTTGGACATAATTTAAAATCTTGTAATAAATTTTGCAGACACTGAAATAATTCAGGTTAATTCCCTTGCTGTCATGAGAGGCCAGTGCTAGCCAGCAAGAGATTAAAATTTATTTCCATTGTTAATAGAAAATAATGAAGTGCATCTGAACCATCAGGGTATGTCATTCGGGAAATGTTCACTTTGGAACCGAATCTCACTCCACCCAAATGGACAATGATGAAATCAGCTGGCTCGAGAAAGCCCCATATTTTGTGGCAGGAATCCATGAGGAGCACGAAAGTACAGTATGACAAGAAGCTTGTGGAATGAATTAACATGTTCTCTCTCTCCCCATAATCCTCAGATGGGCTGGGGTTCTCCTCCCTGTGCCTAGCACAGCTCATTAGCAATTAAAGCCTGAAGCGCCCTCTTGTTTCTAGGCTTTCCAGAGATGGCAGCTATGTCAATCCGTTCACACACGTAATTTATAAAAGTTACCTGATTCCTCTTGTTTCTCCACCTTCTCCTATTATTTTCAGAGGATAAGCATACGCAGAAGTGAATGCTTTCAACCTTCATACTCTTCTTAATCCCATGCCAGGAGCCTCGGCTTCTCTCTTCCTTTGACCATGATGCCATCTTGTGCTTGCCCTAACAAGGACTTGTGCCTCCAGGCACTCGT
>ML103238.1:16472-48055 GCA_003697995.1 Taxidea taxus jeffersonii
GTGTGTGTGTGTGTGTGTGTATGGAAATGTATATAACAAGTTATTTTCTCCAAAAAATTACATGCATAACAGACACACAGACTCATGTCTAAGACGGCCCATCCTCCTGGGTCAAGTAGGTGGTGGGTGCACTCAAGTCCACCCACCTCTTCTATACTTTCCCAACTGCTCTGGCCTTCCCTGACCTCTGCCTCCTGGAACTACAGCACACACGTCGAACTCAACCTGATCTCCTTTTGTGTGCTCGTTTCATGTGCCAGCCATGTTTCTCCAGCCCAAAAGCGAACTCTCTGAGGATAGGGGCCCAGCTTTGTAACTTCTGGTATCCAGCCTGTGTGTCTGCCTTTCTAGAGCCTCCCTCAGAGCTTACACTATGGAAGGGGCTCAATGAGTAATGTCGCCTGTCCTAGTGACAGGGCAGACAGGCAGAGGGGAGGCAGTTAGGGTGGAACTCATCCCCATGTGGCATGCACTAGGCCCTGCACCTAGGGCTTTACATGTAATATTCTATTTTATCCTTTCTTTATTTATTGAGCCCTGGAGATAGTCATTGTTGATTACGTTTTACAGATGTGAAAATTGGAGATTAGAAAAGGTGAGGTAATTTGTCTCAGGTTACCGGGCGGCAAAACAGCAGTTGTGGTGGTTTTAGTTCTCTCTGACTCCCAATCCATGTTCTTCCACTGCCTCACACCCATCTCTTCCCTTTCCTCTGCCTAGATTACTAAATGTCCTACATTTTCAATACTGAATTCCAGCAAATTCATCTCCTCACCGGAAATCGGAGCTTCTCTGCTACTGCTCTCTAGCGGGTGGGGACATCCCACAAACAGCTTCTCAGACCCATCTCTGCCCAACATTACTTCAGCAGATGTTAGAAGTGCGAGAACCCATTCCCAAGCTGGGAGAGATGTCCTCCCAGCTGGTGTTGAGGTCTTCCCTTCCTGAGTGCACAGTTGGCTCCTTGGTGTGACCACAGCTCCAGGGTCAGCTGGGAATGGATTGTCCAGGTCCCGTAAGAGAGAATGAGGCTTTTAGAGCCAGCAGGCAGATGGTCAGTTGCCCCCACTCCATCACCAGGGGCATGCTTTGAACACAAATAAGTAACAGCATCCGAGTGAAGGGTGGCCTCTTTTTCCAGGAAGCTCGGCCATAATCACAGGGGGAGGATGACCTGTTGAGATGGCAAGGGCATGGCCCTGTCCCAAGATTCTGTTCTGTCTCTTATTAGCCATAGGGAAGTCTGGCAAGACAGTAGACTGCGACTCTTCCTACTTTACGTACAGCTAACTAATCCCCCCCGACAATTTTTTACTTTAAATGTGCAGGTTGTGTTATCAACAACAGTGAATGTGGATGGACACGTGCTGGCTGTTTCTGACAACATGTTTGTTCATAACAACTCTAAGCATGGCCGGCGAGCAAGAAGGCTGGACCCATCAGAAGGTAGGGCTGCCTGTCATCCGGGCTGAGAATGGGCCAACAAATCAAGGTCTCCACCATTTTCCTGGTTTGAATTTTAAATTTCTGTCTGGGCGGGTGTGGAGAAAGTACACAAGATCATGTGGGTTTTAAGTGAAGTTGTAAACACTGACTCCTGCCTGTTCTGTTGCAACCCCGCACACCTCCCAGCCGGCACTCCGGCCCCCATGCGTCCCTGCCTCTGCCATCCAGTCCTGTGTTTTTCTTTTTGCTGGATGGGCATCGAGGCAAACCTAGGCCTATGACATCTTAGTTAAACAGGAACATTACAGTGCAGACGTGTATGAATAAGTGTCAGATGTGCCCTTAAACAGATTGTGGCCAGAACAAAACAATGTGCAGAATGAAATTGACACTAATTGATTTTTGTTTGCTTGGACAAGAAGAAATCATGATCTGCTCTGGGTAGTTTCCATGTGCATTAAAGTCGTCAGAAATACTGGTAACTGTTCAACTTCAAGTTGTCCAAAAAGTAAAGCATATCAAGGAAGATAACTGACAAATACCTGAGTAAATTCCATCTTTCACACTCCCCAACTCACTGAGGTAGTGAGGCTTTATAAAAGAGGGTAAATGGCTAACCTAGGCTACTATTTTAGTGTGATGTTTTGCTGTATACTGCCCACCAGCTCCCAGCTCGGCTTGGCCCTTAAAATGTGTCTTGTATCAATTTAAATAGGAATTAATGAACTGAAAGAAAATGATTGAATCAGTAAAGAATTTGGAGTGGTGTTAATTCTCCCACAGTGGGCACTGAAAGGGGAGAAGAAAATCCCAGGGTTCAGAACTAGGAACCCATCCAGTTTCTTTTGACTGATTGGATGTGATTGACTGGCTGTTCAAAGGGGGCTCATGTTTTTGGAGTCCTGCCAAAGTTCTCCTCCACCTTTGACCTTGTCAACTTTGGAAATGGAGTGATGGATTGACTTTAGTTATGGCCTGAAAACCATATTGGGTTCCTGTTGGGATGTAAAGTCCAGAGGCCTTGAACATATGGAAGAAGGGGGGGGGCGACATCCGTCCTACAAAGTTAGGAAAGTGATTAGAAATTGTCTCTTGATAGAGTTGAAAAAAACCCCAACTATGATAGATTTTACTTTCTCTTTCTCTCTAGCACATTAGCAGGCCTTGTAAATCTTAACATCGTGGGGCAGAGGAGGTGGGGAGAGAAAAGGGATTTACACATTTCCAGTGTGATCAACTTATAAAAATATGGGGAAAAACAACAGGGTTTTAAAAACACTCCTTGCACAATTAGTTAAGTGTTCCACATTTTCGTACATAGTGGTCAACTCATTAGGCTTTAATGACCTGGTGAAAACCAACAACCAATTAGGGAATGATGGCGAGTCAGCAAAGCTCGACTTGAACCTGGAATAACCAACAGCTTTCAAGAGCAGCCAATGCCCAAAACTCCAGATTTCAACCATCAAAGGACACCTTGACTTTTTCTTTTCTATCTTCTTAGCTACCCCCTGCATCAAAGCCATTAGCCCAAGTGAAGGCTGGACCACAGGAGGAGCCATGGTCATCATTATTGGAGACAACTTCTTTGATGGCCTGCAAGTGGTATTTGGGACCATGCTTGTATGGAGTGAGGTAGGCAAAGGCTACTTGCTTCGCTGGTTTTCTTTGGCCCAAAAATGGTTTTGATTTGGGGAAATGTAATTCCTGGAGCATCAGTGACATGAATGCACATTATTGAGTACCTACTATGAGCAAGGCACCAAGAATTAAGACGTGTAGACTACACTTTATTGTAGGCATGGATCCCTTAAAACAATAAATACTTATCACACCATTGTTTGTAATTGTGAAAAATTAGAAACAGCCTAAATATTGAATAATAGGAGAATGGTTCAATTCCACCATTAAAAATTTGGTTTTGAAAAAGTTCTAATGGCACAGGAGAATATATTTATGCTGTCGTGCTAAGTAAAAAAAAAAAAATCAGGACAATGGTGTCTACAGATATAAAATCTAATTATATAACAGCCATCCACAGAAAAGTCTTGGAAACACACCAGAATTGACAATGGCCATCTCTGGGTTTTACAAGGCTAATATTTTTCTTCATATTTTTCTATAACTTCCTAATTTTCTAAGGTGGGTATGTCCTAGTTTCATAATGAGAAAATCAACAAGACATGACAAAAAGAAAAGTAACAGTGCTAGGTTGAAGGTGGAAATTGCCAAGTCACTACATGAGAGAGTAGCAGTGTAGAAAACAGGGAGGGAGTGAATACAGGGATGGGCCCTGGAGGTGGGGGAGTCTTGAGCTGGGCTGTTGGGAAGGCAAGGATCTAGACAGGTTAAGTTGCAAGGAAATTCCAGGGTGGGAGGGAGAAATGTGAGATAGAGGGACAGGGCCTTTGGAGCCTTTGGGGCGCCATGAGTACAGCCAGTTTGTCCCGGGGGGATTGTTGCTAGAGATGCTCCTGTCCTCTGTAGCCTCAGTGATAACTTGTATAAGAGGTATTTTATTTCTCTGCCTGTTCATTCCTCAGCTAATAACTCCTCATGCCATCAGAGTGCAGACCCCTCCTCGGCACATCCCTGGAGTAGTGGAAGTGACATTATCTTATAAATCCAAACAGTTCTGCAAAGGAGCCCCAGGGAGGTTCATTTACACAGGTGGGTGAGAAAATGATCCAAGGGAGACAGGCTCCTGGTTCACCTTTGCTTTACTTCCCAGTGTCTCTGCTTTGTAATGATTTTACCTTTCCTAGGTCTTTTTACTAGTGTGGGAAGAATGGACTGAATGATAGGCATGGAATGGGAGAAGTGTAGACTTGGTTTTAAAATTTATTTTGTGCAAGCGATTTCTGAATAGTCTGGGAGATGATCATGGGAGCTCATTTCATGAGTGCATCTTTATAAATTTGACTCAGCTAGAACCATGCTAGAATAGACTTTTATCTAAGCGATCAGATAAAAAATTAGACCAAGTTGCCAGCTATCGCTAAATTTTCTTAAAAAGGATCCATAAAAATTGCCCAGTGGTGCTGCAGAGTTATTCAAATTGTTTTAAAATTTTATGAAAGTAGGAATTATCTATGATTTCAATATTTGTTGAAATTTGTTGATTATTTGTTCAAAATTTGTTGAATACCTACTTTTTCTAGGTGGAAGGTATAATGACTTATGAGACATGGTCCCTATTTGGAAATGTAGAGATTTTTAGAGGAGGCGATGGTATATTGCACAGAACAGCTGGGGAATTAGAATATTCAAAATGTTTGGTGTTTCCAATGAATGGAATATGAGTTACAGGAAGACAGAGTTTGGTGTGGACTAGGGTAGACAGAAGGGGTTTTAAGGAGGAGATGGAAATCAAAGATTATTTTTAAGGGTGGGGAGGATTTGAATAGTTGGAGAAGAATGAAGAATGTCCCCACTATGGGAATCTCATGTGCTAGAGCCCAGTGGATAAGGTGAGCATGTGTCTGAGGGAGAGAGGGCTGGTTTACAGCTGTGGCGATATACTTGGGTAGAACTTAGACCAGAACTCAGCCCACATGAGCGAGGAATGGGAGGGAAGGAAAACATAAAATAGCTTAAAAGCCCTGCAGGGTACCTAGAATGGTCAAATTCAGAGATGGTACATCAAATGGTGGTGCTTAGGTGTTGGGGGAGGGAGAGTGGGAGTGATGTTTGATGGAAACAGAGTTTCAGTTTTGTGAGATGAGAAGTTCTGGAGGTCGGTTACGCAGTGTAAAGGTACTAACTAAACTATACACTTAGAAATGGCTTTGGATGGTAAATATTGTCATGTGTGTTTTACCACAGTTTTAAAAAACGGAAAAAAAACCCCACAAAGCCTAGGATGGCAATGAGACTTGATTCGTAAGACGACGTTAAATGTTTCCACGCAACGGAGAGTAAGTCAAAGGGGTTCTCGTAACAAACACAAATGCTATTGATATAAAGACTGAGTTAGTCAGGACAATGACCGAAGACATGAGGATCAACTAGGACATTGTACTTTGAAGGAGAAAATGAGGAGTCTGGACAAAGAAATATATAAACTTAGAAAATATATCAGGGACATTATGAAATTCTAATAATATTTTATAGTGTCTTATCTCGTTTGGATCCAGCCTCCCCTTCTTGCTTATGTGTAAATGTCTGGTTAGATATCACTGAGGGTAGATGGAGGAGGGTAATTTTTAGGTATATTTATTTAAAATTTCATCTTTGAACTCTCTCTCTTGAGATAGATACATCTTGATTGGGTTATAGTATGTGTATTTCTATGGAAGGTGCTATTTTAATCACAGTAAAATATTTACTGTTCTAGCCCCCAAAGGGACATAGTTTGTTCATTCATTTAAATGAGTATTTATGACATGCCTAGTACCATGGGCTGGTACAACTCTAGGCTCTGAGATATAGAAATGGGCAAGATAAAATCCCTCATCTTAATAAAACTTATTATCTGGAGGGGAGGACAGACAACACAGAAAATAGATAATATAATTTCAACAGTAATAAGTAAGGGATAGAGAATGAGGGAGGGCTTTGGGTACAGTGGTCAGGGAGGATCTCTGAGGAAGGGACACTGAATGGAGACCCGTTTCACAGGCGTGGAAATCTGTCCCCCTGCCTCCATATCTTTCTGACCTCCTCTCCTCTGCATTCACGTTGTCTTCCTTCGGTGCCTGGAACTCTTCAGGGCTGTGTTTCTCTTTGGTTCACCAGTGTTCTCTAGAGTAGACTGGCTGTCAGTGAATTGGGGGTGAGTGTCCCAGGCAGAGAACCGATTATAGCCTGAGAGGTGAGAATAAGCCCAGCATCATCAGGAAAGAGCATGAATACCTTTGGCCAGAGTGGTGCTGGTGGGGAAGAGATCAGTGGGAGATGAGGTAGGAAAATCAGGTAGGGCAAGGGGTTTGGATGGGAAGACACTGAGGATGTTGAATAAGGGAGCAATCAGTATCGAGACAAGATTTGTAGCCACAGGGCTGGATGAGATGGCCTCAGAATAGAGTGGCACTACAGGATGGAAGAAGTCCCAAGATGGCACCTCAGGAGCACCAGGATATAGGGCTCAGGGCAACAGGAGGAGACAATGAAGGTGACTGAGAACAAGTGGCTGGTGGGGTAGGAGTAAAGCAGGAATGTGGACTGTCCCTGAGGAATGGGTCTCACTTTGGGATGACTTCCACATCTAGGGCTCTGGCATCTATTTTCTCTACCCACTGTATATGGGTGACCATCTGGCCTGTGAGGAGACAGGTAGGACAACCAGGTTGCAACCAATCCTCAACTCTCTTCTAAAGTAATGAAAGATACTCAGTGATGCTGTGGACGTGTGGAGTCTGGTGTTGTGTGCACTTGCACGCACATGTGTGTATACATGTGAAAACTCTCTCTGAAGCAGAGGTCCTCACCCTTGGCTGCACTTTAAATCACCAACACGTGGGCCCCAGACCAAGCAGCTCTGAATCTCTGAGGGCAGGACCCACTGTACTTGATCTATTCATTGAACAAACATCAGTTCTAAATTATGCTCAAGGCAGAAAATCAGTAATTTCAGTATGCCTCTAGCAGCTTACAGTTCTAGAAGGGGAGATAGACACCTGGAGATAATGATAATTGGATTAAGTCCCATAAGAGTTATAAATGCAAGAAGCACTGAGCAAGGAGTGGCTGACTTTCGGGACTCGGTGAAGGCTTTCTGGAGGAGGTGACAAAAGAGTGACATTTCTAAAGCAAAGTGGGAATTTGCCAGATAGAACAGAGGAGGCCATGATCCACAGTTTGTGGAAACAAAGTATCTGCTTAAAGGGGAGCCCACATAACCATGAAAATAATAGATATTATGCTACTTGTAAATTCAAAGAATTATAGAGATGAGGAGACATTGGAGATCACCTGGTCAAACTCCCTCTTTTGCAGATGGGAGAACTAAGACCCAGGCAGAAGCAACTTGTTTACAATTGTCCATTGAAGTCAAGGTGGAATTAGAACAAGGACTCAGGTCTTTGGCCATACTGCCTGGTATCTTTTATTTAGCAATCATTGTCAGCAAATAGCTCTGTTTTCCTGATTTGCTGAAATTTTATTGACTTATTCATGAAGCAAATGTCAGCTGAGCCCACTCACCATGCTCAGCTCTGTGCTGTGTGCTGGGAACACTGTAGATGAGTCAAACGAGCAGGATCCTTTCTTCATTATGGTATAGAGATGTGAAGATGAACTACTACTTAGGCTCTAGGTTTGGGCTTCTTAAATGCCTCTAGTCCTTAAATCTCGTGTAAGTGACTTAACTTCTTAGCTTCCCCATCTATAAAATAGGCCATCTATCTCATAGAACTGTGGTGAGAATAAATAATATACTGCATACCAACAGTGTCTTTGGCTCTCAGGGAAGAGCGGTGGGGAGGGAAGGGGAGGATTGGTGGTATTTGCTGATTTCCATGGTGCAAATACTCTGACTATGACTGATTTCAAGCTACCAGTATGACATGAGCTGGCCCACAAAATTTCTGAACTATTAACAACCTGCTGTCACAAGCTGGCAGAAGCCAGGTCTAGAGCACCTCTTCATGTAAGTACTTGGGATAGACAATGACTGTATCTTACTATTCAAGAGTATTTATTATTAATAATATCCTTATGATTACTATCAGGATAACCAGCATGGAAACTTCTAATATTAGGGTTATTATCATGGAAACTTGAACAAGTAATTACAAATGTGATGAGTACTAAAATGCAGTTATACAAGATGCTGGGAATATACCCCTGGGAAATCAAACCTTTTTAAACTAAGATAATGGGAAAGGCTAAAAACACAAGAGACAGAATGTGCAAAGGCCCTGGGGTAAGAAAGGGCATGGGATATATATGATGGCTACTATGAACAGGGCAGAAAAAATGAGTTAAAGAACAGTTGGTCTCAAGCTGGATGGGAGGGTTGGGACCTGCTTGTTTGACTCTACCCTAAGAGCCATGGGGGGCTATCGAAATATTTTAAAGCTGGGGAGTGCAATGGTCAGATTTGCCTTTTAAAAGATCATTCTGGTTGAATTGTAGAGAATGGCCTTGGAAGCCAGGGTGGACTCAAGGAAGTCAGTCAGAGGCCAGTAAGGTGTCCTCAGCCAGAAATGATGGAATCTTGGACTGGAATACTGGTAGTGGGGACAGGCAGAAGGGGATGGAATCTAGGAGGTCGCATTGGCAGCACTTGATGATTGATTGGATGGGGTGAAGGTTGGGGGAGGAAAGGGAGGAGATGCCTCTCAGATTTCAGGTTTGAAAAATTGGGTGGGTATAGTGTAGAAAGTGATTTTTTAAAAAGGTATAAATTGCTAAGGGAGTTCAGAGGAAGGACAAAAAATACTTCCAGCTGGTGGAGAGGTGGGAAGATTTAATATTGTAAAGATGTCAATTAATGCATAAATTTAATGCAATGCCAATCAAAGTACCAACAAAATGTTTGGGGAAAATTTACAAGAGTTCACCTGGAAAAATAAAGGTGTTAAAATAGGACCCCTCATTCTGAAAAATGAGAGGGCCATGCCCTACCAGACTTAAAACTATTTTGAGTAATTAGAAGAATATGGGGCTTTGGAGGTACATGTAGAAATGTTATGCAATGGAAGAGAACATTTAAAAATAAACAGGCCTCATATACATTAATGGTATAAATACCCAAACATGTGTATAGGTGAGAAGCCATCCCAGTCAATGTGGAAAAGATGGAATGTTTAACAAATGGTATTAGATCAACTAGTTAATTGTCCCCCCAAAAAAGTTAGATAGCTAATTTTATGTTATAAACTAAAACATTTGAATTAAGTCTTTTTAATTAAAAATGTACACATCTGCAAAATATTGTCATTATAATCTGGAGCCTTGCTAACCTTGACCTCAAGGAAACCACCAAGCATAAATCTATGATTACGTAAAAAGAAAATTTTCTCATGTTGGGGTGATGGTCATTAAATCAAGGAGAAGAACAAACTGAGAACATATTCATTACGTGTGACATATTGTCTTATGTGTAAAGGGATTCACTCATTTGTTCAGCAAAAGCTTATTTTATGCCTATATTTGTCAACAACTAAGTTATGCATTGTAGATAAAGAGGTGAATGTTAGGTACCTCATAAATTAAGGAGTAAAAGAAATATGTAAATTAAAAGCTAGCAAGGAATATCAGGAGTTAATTCAGTAAGGAATTTAACAGTAAACATTTTTAAAAATCCCAATCACATTAATAATCAAATACATGCAAATTAAGACAACTACAGGATGACATTTCCCCCCCATTAAGTTGGCAAAGATTTTCTTTTTTAACAAATGAAAATCTCCAAATTGGCAAAATTAGTAGAAAGTGGGGACTTTCTAACATACTCCTGTAGGAGGGTAGAAGGCTCTAGGAGAATATCTCAATGGTTCTAGCTTTAAAAATGATTCTTGTTTATATCCATGTAATAAAATTAAAATTACCATTCAGAAAAATGTATATACCCTTTGACCCAACAATTCTACTTTTTGGAACGTATACTTAGGAAATAACTGAGTTTGCCTGAAGGCTGTTCATTGGAGCACTCTTTGTGGTAGTGAAGAATTGAAAATATCCTTAGTGTCCATGAGGGGACTCATTAAATAAACAGTGAGCTACCCTTATACTGAAACACTTTTTGGACATTAAAAGTAGTGCTCTGAATGGATATTTAGTTGCATGAAAGATGTCTTTGATAGAGGTTTTTAAAAAAGCTTAAAAACTGTATGTACAGTATGGTCCAATTCGTATATATATGAAAAAAGAATAGTTGTGTAAAAAACCCAAGTAAGATATAGAAACCTGCATATGAAGGCATTACCAATGGTGGCTTCTAGATGTTGGTATTATTATTATTTGTTTAAATTTTGCTTACTTATATGTATTATTTTCTGAAAAAAAATTAATTAATAATGAAAGAAATGTGGTATAAAAAATTAGTGTCCCATATATTGAAATACTGAAACAGCGTACATTGGTAAACTTGATTCTTTAGGTACAGAAGTATTTCCAGCCAAGGAAGCAGTGAAGCTTCTTCCTGAAGACTGCTTTGGAGAAGGAAGGACCCTGGGAGGCAGTTAAGGGTGAGGAGGGTGGGGATAAGTTATACATTCTTTCACAAGCAGAGAAGAAAATAAAAATACAAACACTGTCCACAATGGCTTGGGAGGCTGGTCACTCCCTCTGGAAACTTCCACCTGAGGCTACTGAGCCAAATGGGACAAAGTTGGTAGACACACCTGGCTAATGTTACTCATGGAGGGGCCCAGGCACTAGAGGAAATGGATTGGTGATCTCTAGTCTTGCCCACTCAAGGAGAAGCAACCAGCATGGAAAGCCACTTTACAACCCACTGGGAATCTTAGTCCAATAGCTGGAAAGGCAGTGGCTTCCCTAGGTGACTGGAGGTGGGGCTTTTCTTAGAGCTGAGGCCTACCTTTTGTGAACCTGGAGAATCCCGGCCTTCTCTTTTGTGGGGGGTGGGGGGAGGGTGATGGGCAGAGAGCTTGTGGGGGTCCAGCCTGCCTGAGCCACACATCCTGAGCCTCAGAACGTGCTCAACTGCAGGATAGTTGAGAAACCACCATAGGCCTAGACAAAATACTCTGCTCCATTGGTCAGGTAGAAAATATCATCTTGATTCCAGAGGAAAGGAAAACCTTGAGAAGTCTTGAGAACTTTAGTGGGGACAGTGTGAGCACCAGCGGGAGGGTGGCATCCAAGAGGAGGATTCACCAGACTCAGCCAGAAAATGTGCTTTCAGATGACAGCAGGGGCATCAGGGACTTGTTTGTCCTTTTTGACAAGTCGTCTAACCTCGCTGAGCCTCATTTGCTTCATCTGTAAAGCTCTGGTACTAATTATACTGTTACCCATAGGTGTTTCCCCAATTTGGCCGAATATGAGAATCATGCTTGGCTCCATTCCAGATATACCAAATCATATTCTTTTGGGAAGGTCTAAGAATATGTATTTTAAACAAAGAAAGGAGTTTGAGAAACCTGAGTCCTGCTCATCAGGCCGTTGTGGAGATGTTCTGGCTGGTAAAGCGCTCTGCACGTGGGGTAGTTCCTAAGAAACTGAGTCATCACATGGTGAGCAAAGTATTTCTTCTTAAGTGGAACTTTCTAGAAGGAGACTCAAAAAGCAAGAGGTGGGAAAGGAGGCTCCAAGGTACAACCATTGATTGTTCCTGTATCCAAGGATACACCACCACAATAAACCCAAGCCTATTAAATGTAACTTACCTGTATAATTAGCCAAAATGCAATAATCAGTCCCCATGGCTGTTGCTGCCAAGTACAGCATAAACAACATCAGGGCTCTGAAAAACAACACATTTTCTTCACATGTGTGACTGTGCAGGTCTATTTTCCTCCAACCATGGTTTGCTAAAGTGCAGCTTGCTGCTTCAGCACTGAGAGATCCACGTGAGAATATAGCACTTCGGGAAAGGTCTGCTTGGAGACCTAGAGGTGGTAGATATGCCAGCCTGGGTGCCGAGGAGAGAGGGTCCTCTACTTTCCTCGAACACTTCTCCACAGAGAACCGGCAGGGCAGAAAAATAATCCTGGTGGGGCACCCAGTGGGTTCATGGTTATTGGCTGTGCAGACTTTCTTGGCTGTTTTAAGGATGCAGGAAGAGAATGTCTGGAGCATTCATTTGGAGGTGGAATGGCCATTGTGTGTAATGATGAAATCTGTGCACCCTGCCCCCAGAGACCAGTGTAAAGCCAGGATATATGTGGCCATGGCAGGTCACTGAGCGTACAGGGATAGATGAGCATAGCTTTTCAGTATTATTCCTATGGCTCGTTGCAGAATCTGGTCTAAACATTTGATTGTTGGCTAAGAACTCTCCTGTAAGTTCTGTCATCAGATAGAACTAGTAAGAAAAAAAATAATGATAGTAATTCAGTAGTCTCATCTGTCACTGTTTGAGGAGGTAGGGCCAGGCTCTGTCTCATGAGCTCATGTCATCACTGCCTTTTCTCACTGCGATGGTTCTTTTAGTATCTCAGCTTTATAGATAAGAATCCTGTGGCCTGAGGTCAGCAAGTTATGTGCAGTCCTAGTGGTCTACTTCCAAAGCTGCTCTCTCCACCACTGATCTATGCTACTTACCAATCCCGTGCAGCTTCATAGGAGACATTAAACAAAGCCTATCTGTTTGACTTCACCCAGTAGTTTTACCTGCAAATGCCAATGGCCTTGGCTCTCTGGTTATTCTTCTGAGGAAATGCACAGGAAACAGGCCTGGCCAATGAGCCTGGAGGGGGCTCAGAGTATGCCTTGCCTGGTGCTCCACATTGCAAAGTGGGATGTTTCTACTATGTGATAGGCTGGGAACTTTTGAAGTGCCTCAAGTTCCCTGGAAGTCATAGAAACTCCTGTCCATGAGTAACTGAACCTGTGGAAGGCAAAGAAGTACCAGCTCCACTCTGTTATTAACAGAGAACTCAGCACCAAGGTGGAAGACCATGACCAAGACTAGAGGCCTTGCTTTGAGCCCCAACATTCCTGCAAGTCATTTAACCATTCTGTACCTTGGTTTTCTAAATGAACAAACGAGAAGGTATTTCTCTTACAGGGAAAATGAAATGATAGATATGCAAGTGCATTATGTACAGAAATTAAAAAATACAAGTCTAGTTCACTATTGTCAGCATTTGGGAGAGGCATACAGTTCCTGGGATGAGTTCTAGGTGGCTTTGTCCTCATCACTGTTGGATGAAGTATGGACATTTTTACATGTCTCCCCTTCTGTAAGAGGCTTCTTGAAAGACCTACCACACTGTGCCTTTAATATCTAGATCTAGTTAAAAATGAGGATTTTTTCGGTGATGAAGAAGGCCAAGGCAGCCTGAGAACATGGCTCTGTAGGTGAAGTGAAGGGAGAGTGGATTTTCAATGGAGGATGAAAGGAGCAAGAGATGCTGACTTGGCCAGGTGAGCCCAGGTGCACACAGAAGAGCTGTTTGTCAAGGTGTGTGGTGAACCTTAGAAGCTGGCAAATGAGACACTGAGAAACCAAAGAATCCATGTCAACTAACCTCCTCTCCCAGAGGACTTCTCATCTTTTACTCTAGAACAAGCGAATGCATTGATTACACACCCCTGTTTATTATTTGGGAGGAAGTGTACATAAGAAAATGACCAGGAACAGACAGCAGTTTGGAGGAGAAATGAGAGGCCTAGATTTTTCCACAAACCACCAGAACATACCCTGAACAGTCTTGTCTCCGAGGCTCGGTCTGGGGTGTGGGGTCTTCTTTGCAGAAAGCTGCTGTGCACAGATGTGCATGCAGGACTGCAAATGTTAATAGCTCAGCCACTTCACATTCCTTTCTTTTTTTCTTATAGCATTACCCTGATTTTAAAAAAAATCCCATTTAAGAGATGAATCTGATTTTGAGTTAAAAATACCCCATTCAAACATCAAAAACTGGCCTGAGTACAATTGTTCCCCATTCACACTGGAAACAGGTTGACTCAACAGCCCTCCTGGTAGCCCGTAGTTTTACTGAGGTCACTTCTACCCTCACCTCTTGTGAAATCCAGATCCATCCTCCAGCTGAGTCTGAAGAATGATGTCTCCGTTGGAAGCCCCAGTATAGGGGGCTGGTGTTTCACCAGAGACATCCCAGCCCCTTAATGGCCTGGTGCTCTCGGCTATAATATTCTAAATACACATTACAGAGAGCATGAGCATATTCATAACTGCTCCATTGTGGCATTTAGATTTACCCTTGAAATTTATCTTTAATTTTTACAATTGTCTCCTTAACCATGTATATTACTCCCTTCTTCAAACAATCCGTCTTCCTGCTGCAGTTTTTCTTGAAACCAAAGCGTAATTAAATATTAAATTAATATTTCATTTTAAATTAAATATCAAAATCTTCAGTCTAATCTTTCACTTGTGCACTGCTGGTTCTCACCTCGTGTTCTTGTTCCTGTATCCACAAAGGCAGGTGCCGCCTCTTAATAATGTGTTCCTATATTATCTTTGTCCTTTTTTTTTTTAATTGGTGACACTGAGCTTTTGCTGCATTGAAATAAATGGATGTAGGGAAATATTTCAATGTAGGAAAGGTTAACAACAACATAATTCAACAGCCTATGGTTTCACCCCACCCATCTCCACTTCTCAAAGAAGTTCACAGTGCCAAGTAGGTAATTGTCTTAGAATCATATAATATAAGAGCTCACAAGGGATCTTAGAGGCCATTTAGCCCAACTGTTTGTCTCTGCAGAGAGATAAACCAAAGTCCACCGGGCCTTGAAGGTGATGAATGGTCAGTCAGGGGTGGGATGTAAAGCAGATCCCGGGCCGGACCAGTTTTATCTCCTTTGACTATCAGATGCTGTGAAAAAATATAACTTGAGAGCATTAAAATGCTAATTGAACATAGGCTCTGCATGTTGGACCCATGAGCAGTAGGGAAGAAGGTAGACAATTGGACAATGAAATTGGGAGGAAGCGGTGGGAGAGACAGAGGAACTCAATCAAAGCACAAAGAAGGCAGACTTCACAGGAATCAATGTGGAGACTCAAGGCTCTTTGAAGACATGGATCCTGGGGGGAGAGCAGAATGGAGAACTCCCAGAAGTAACATGAAGGCAGGAGCTGGAGTCTGTATATCTGAATTCTTCCCAATGCTAGATTGCTCTACACCTTTCTGGCCTGCCAACAGAGTAACTGTCTTTGACCAGAGCCACACAGGGAGGCATTCCTGATGCATGGTTTCTCCTTTGCTTGTTTATCAAAGTCCATCTTCTGATCTGGTGTTTGTCTGGCAGTCACATTATATAGATTTTAGGTTTCTTAGGCAGGATCCTTTTCCATTGTTTTCTTTATTATTGGAGAAGGATAAGATTGCAAGTTAGGACTGGAGAGATCCTCTGGTTCTGTGGGCTAGACCCACATGGTCATCAGGGGACCATGGGCTTTATGAATATCTGATGAAAGTGAAGATCCTTTGCTGCAGATGAATGCACATATGTGCAAACATACAGCTAGGCTCCAACTTCTGGAATTTTCTTGGCCTCTTGATAGCCATCCATATACTCCATGATGATCCTAGGCTCCAACTAGAGACTTACTAATGAGGATAGCTGAAACCCAGGACAAAATTCCAGAGCAACCACCCAGCTAATCACTCAGATGTTCCCTCACTCCATCATCTTATTTGTGTCATCTCAAATTTTTGCAAAGGAATTTGATCAGCCTTTGATGCTGCCATTTTTGTGATGAGTACTCCTATTGGTCAGGGCATAAATGACCTCCTGCCTGCAATGTCAATGCTGTCTTTGTTCAGGGTTGACCAGAACTCTAACAAAGAATCCCCTTTCCATATTAGCCCATGTCCCCTATATTTTTGGGAAACAGAAGTAGAGGCGTTAGCTAGAGTAAGCATTATCTGGTCTCTGTGCCTCCTCTTAAGGAAAAAAAAAATCATATAGAATTTATACATCTCACCAGCCTCTTGGAAAAATTAATATTGAACACCAGCCAATTTTTTTTTTAATGAGTAGTTCCCAGTAGATATTTTTAGTTAAATACTATTTACTTATAAAATAAAACCTTTACACATTGCTTAAACTTTATATCTATTTGCTGGGTCGAAGATATGTAAGTAACCTCATATATTATACCCGCAATCAAAATGAGAAATGACACATAAGATCCAGGCTCTCAGGAGAAATATTATGAAATCTCAAGGTATTGATGAAAGTTTTTCCAAGGCTGATCCAAATGGGATTTAGATTCTGTGGCAGTTGAAATGTGTATTATTAAACTCCTTAAGCAAACCCGAATGACTCCCAGTGGAGGATTAAGACATTCTATGTATAGCAAAGACGAAATTCTCATGTCTGAGTTTTCTCTATTGAATTCCCCCTTGATTAGCTTCGTAATATTTAACTTCATGCCATGCCATAATTATTTAATAAAAGGTAAATATAAATTATATTTCAGTGGGGATATGACCTTTTACCTTAATGTTATGTTACTAAAGAAAGACATAGATAAATAGAGCCTATAGATCGAAGCATATTTTTAATTTACTCTGTTTTTGCCTTGCTAGCACTTCTCTGTGTCCCTGTCAGCCAAGGGCTTGGCAGCACTTCACAGCACCCCCCCTCAATCCCCCGCCCATGTGGCAGGAGAGGTTGTAAATTCACACTGATGATGGCGGTTAATGATCTGGTTGGCCCTTAGAGGCAGTCTTGGTGCTGGTCTTGGGCACCTCATTAGCTAATTGAGGTTTGCTTGGCTCACACCAGGCCTGAAATATCAGAGAACACCCAGGGAGGTTGAAGGGTTGGTGGTGGATGTAATGAAACTGGGATTCAGCATGAGGCTGAATATGTAGGATGCAAAAAGCAACTGGCCAGTTGGGAAGTCAGACTGGAACCAAAGTCAAAGTTGTCCAACCTCATCTCCATGTTTTGAAGGCTGAAAACTGTAAGAATTGACCGACTTTCCTTCTTATGGTTTGGTATTGACTAAATGGTTTTGACCTCATGGTTTGTACTTCAAGAGTGCACGGGATTAAATGAAATTGTATGTGCACACGCATGAGATTTTTTTTCCCTGTCCGTATAGATGACAGCGTGTTTTTACCATTGTCCTCTCATCTGGGGTCCACCGCCCATCCCACCGTTTGTGCTATGAAGTCTGGCAGGGGCCTGCCAAAAAACACTCAACATCAGAAATAGATGAGAATGCCTAGTCTACATACTCATTTTGAAACATGAGTTGCGGGTGCCTGGGTGGCTCAGTGGGTTAAGCCTCTGCCTTTGGCTCAGGTCATGATCCCAGGGTCCTGGGATCAAGTCCCACATTGGGCTCTCTGCTGGGCAGGGAGCCTGCCTCCTCCTCTCTTTTTCTCTCTGCCTGCATCTCTGCCTACTTGTGATCTCTCTCTGTCAAATAAATAAAATCTTTAAAAAAATAAAAAATAATAAAACATGAGTTGCTAACCCAGTGTGGTCAAGGTAGTCTGCTATTTAGGATTTGCGTTGGGACTGAGAACGGGAGGGCAGGCAAGATAAACCAGAAATTACCCATGTGTCCTGGCAGTTTCCTAATTAATGGGAACAACAGTGGGTACAAATGTGGGATCAATTCTGTGAAAGAGAAAGCACCATCTACATCCCACCTCCGTGTGCTGATTAAAGCTTGGCTTTAGAGAATTCATCTGCAAGAGGCAGGAAGGACAAGGGATAATGAGATTAGTGGTGGTAATGGGGAGATTCCTGGAGCTCTAGCAAGAGGGAGTGAGAGCTTGCTTGGGGGAGTAGTTGTGCAAATGGGAAGAAAGGACAAGGACAGTAGTGGAGATCAGGGGCCTTGGAGGGGTTGGATAGTTTGCCTCAGGGGATAGTCCCTTATCTTATAGCCAACACATTGGGAGCACACCCGTATCATTTCCATTTTTTCCATGTAAGAAAATCGGTACCCTAGGTAACGAAATAGTGCCTATTTAAAAAAAGACGAGGCAATGATTGATTTGGAGCATTTTGTCACTAGGTCTGTTCGCCATGCAGCACTGGGCAGCTGTTTGTGCTTGCTGATTGATACCAAATGGGGCCCTTCTTCACACTCAGTGATTGAGAAGTCAGGCAACCCGGCAGGGCTGAACTTTCCAGATCGGTAGCTCTTTGCTAGAAGCTGGAGAAGAAGCAGGGGGGTGGTGTATGGAAGGGCAGCTGCAGGGGGTGGGTGGAGGAAGATGATGGCATGGCCACTTTTCAGTACTCTCCTCTGCTCCTCACCAGCTCAGAGCAGAGGGGTAGCCTTTGGCCCAGGCAGCTGTTGGCATATCTGGATGGGGCTTGGAACAACATCTCTAATTCAGCAGAAAAAGTTAAAGCACAGGCCTTGGAGTTAGAGAAACCAGGGTACAAATTCCACCTTTACTGCCTGGAACTGCATTGAAAATGGAGATAAAACCCAAATTGTGGGATTGTAATGAGCGTTAAATGAGCTAACATATGCAAAAGGCTTAGCATAGTGCCTGTACTATAGCAAGCCTTTGGTAAATTCTAGCAGCAGCAATAACGATTTTCATTACTGAATATTATAGCCATAAAAAAATACTGTTATTAGGGGCACCTGGGTGGCTCAGTGGGTTAAGCCTCTGCCTTCGGCTCAGGTCATGATCTCAGGGTCCTGGGATGGAGCTCCGCATCGGGCTCTCTGCTCAGTGGGGAGCCTGCTTCCTCCTCTCTCTCTGCCTGCTTCTCTGCCTACTTGTGATCTCTGTCTATCAAGTAAATAAATTTTTTTTTAATTTAAGCTTTTTTATTTAAAGATATAATGTAACCCCACCACCCTCTCCCAACCCCTCTCCCCCCCCCCCCCCCCCCGGTTTGTTTTATGACATTAAGAGTCTCTTTTGGTTTGTCTCAAAAAATACTGTTATTAAAAAAAAAAAAAGCTTCAGAACCTGCTGATGTTATAATGCTAAGTGGGGAAAAAAAAGGTTTACAGAATGATTCCAATTATACACACAGCTATTTTTACATGTGTTCCCGGGTAAAATAGTAATTTGAGTCCAAGTGCTTAATCTGCCCCCAGTCCCAGAATATATCAGAGGATATTTTCAAGAAAACAAATCAACAACAACAAAAAGGGAAATCTAGTATTCATGGTTGAAGCTAGGCTGGTGTCATCAATATTCCAGAAATTCTGTGCTCTTGTGCTGGTGGGAGCAGACAGGGTTTTGTCAGGGCATGTGTGAAAGCTGGACTCTTCATTCCCCTCTAGGCCTCCTTTGTCCCCACCTCACAGGGTAAGAACGAGAAGACAGGCAGAAATTTGATTTGGAATAGAGAAGAGTATTCCTAACAATGCTGCATGCAGTGATGCTGTCATTTACATGTGAGGAAGACAAAGATACTCTCTTATTTCAAGGGCATGGACAGGATTCAACTCTTATTCTTACCAATGGAACCGGATTGCTGGAGGACTGAACCAGGGAAGAACCTAAGAGTGGGAAAGTTATGGTATCACAGGACTCCTGGCCAGGAGAAAAAGCAGTTAAATTAGAGTATCTCAATTATTGTGAGTGTAATGGCAAAGCTTAATATAAATGTGAAAATTAGTCTAGAAGATACAGATCATAGAAGATCTAAAGATAGTAATATTAGCTGAAGAAAGTGACCGACCAAAATGTAAAAGTGGAAAGTGTGAGGTACAGAAATGAAAGGTGGGCAAAATTCCTTATATGTAGAGGGGCTTATCAGACTCAAACAATTAGAAATATTTTTAGAAAAATCTGGAAGTACTACTTTTCAATTAAAATAGGATGTGTATCTTTCTCATTACTGGAGAAAAATATATTCACTAAAAAACGATCAGAAGTACAAAGAGAATGTGGAAGGGTAAATTTAGAGTAGCAATAACAGTATGTTAAATAATAGGGTCAAAGAGATACATTAAATAATGCATTTAAAGCATTACCATAGAACACAGAAAAAATTCATTTGTACTAATACAAAAAACACACAAATTCCAAAAGACAGATATTCTGAAGGACACCTTTTTGAATCCAGTGCAGTGAACTAGAATAACCAACTAATACGCAGGCATCTCAAACTTTTAGGATATCTCTTTGGAACAAAAGGAAGACAAAATCAGAAATATGATTACTTAGAAAGTTGCAACAAAACAGGGTTTGGAGGGGAAAACCACAAATAGATTAGATATTTTAGATATCTGTGTAGAATCTATGCTAGAACATTTAAAATATTGATGAAGTGCATGAGTTTTCTAGAAAAATACAAATGATATTAAGAAACAAGGAATGAACCTAAGGTTTCTGATTGGCAATCTGATGGATGATGGCTATTCACTCAAAGTCGGGTGGGCTTGGGGTATCTTGAATGGGAGGAGTCTATGGGCCATCTCTGGGGAAATTTCCAGCCAATACTTGGAAAGATAAAGCAGAATCTCAGGCAAGCTATCTGGACTAGAGATCAAGATTTGTGATAGTTAGCAAGTAGTTTGACATGGAAATCATAGGGGCACTGATGAGGTTGATGAGGGAGAATACAGAACCAGACAGAAGAGCGGCTTGGCAAATAGGTGTGAGGAGCAGCAGTGTTTGATGGAGAAAGAGAGGCCCTCAATGTGGACTGAGATGTGTGGCTGGGGGGGTGGGGGTGGGTGTGAAACAGGGCAGTGCACATTTAGGAAAGGTGATGGGTGGAAAAATTTCCGGCAGGCGAGTATTTCCAGTGTCATAACTTGCATTTATAAGAATGGAAAAATTCTGGGGCACCTGGGTGACTCCATTGGATAAGCAACTGACTCTTGGTTTCAGCACAGGGCCATGGGATTGAGCCCCAAGTCAGGCTCCACGCTCAGTGGAGAGTCTGCTTGGGATTCTTTCTTTCCCTCTCCCTCTGCTCTTCGCTATTCCCCCTGCCTTGAATAAATAAATCTTAAAAAAAAAAAAAAAATGGAAAATCTCCTCTTGGTTTGACGAAAATGTTTTTGGTGACTTTGACAAGAGAAATTTCACAGGGCTCTTTCAAACTTTTAGTCAAGAGATAATATTGATGATGAACTGTTAGCATCATTCCCATTCAGAGAAAAACAAGCAGGGATATCCACCATCATCCTCATTTTTAGACAGTGGGGGACATTTTATCCAACACAAGAATGGGATTAAAGAACTAATTGGAATTAACATACAAATAAAATACATAAATGCTGTGAACATATGATCCTAAGAATGAACAGAAATAATTAATGACATCTGTCAGGAGGTTGGTTACAAAATAACAGATAGCCACCATTGGTTAAGAACTTTTCTGTGCCAAGGACTATGTTGGGGGCATTCTATAAATGGTTCCTTTTAACTTTTACAGCAGACCCATGAAATGGATCTTAAACATAGGCTTAGAGAAATTAATAGTGGAGCTGGAATTAAAACCCAAGATCTATTTGACCCTAAAACTGATTCTCTTAACGACTCTGCCATATTCAGCCACTCACTCCCCTCACAAGCTGCCTGAACAGACATATAAAAACCAAAAGGGTTTCTAGGCACTAGTAAAACTTTTAGAAAATGTGATGAGGGAGTAATCATATTTATAAGAAAGATGATAAACGTAAAGATGATAAAAACATAGCAAAAAACAAAAATGAAAAATAAAAAACTTATTACCTAGATGATAAGCAGTATACATTTTACTGGTAGAACTAAAGGAGAGGAATTCATGTATGTTGGTATATGTATATGCAAATACACACACATATTTGTGTGTGTGTGTGTGTGTGTGTGCGCGCACACGCGCATGCATACTTACCGTGGAATTGGGATGGTCTTTCTACATATAATACCTAAGGACATGTTAGGATATGATATTGTAACATGGTGCCAGAGCATTAAAAATATGAATATATAAGGTGTTTTTACAAAAAAAAAGAAAATGATGGGGCACATGGGTGGGTCAGTGGGTTAAAGCCTCTGCTTTTGGCTCAGGTCATGATCTCAGGGTTCTGGGATTGAGCCCCACATCGGGCTCTCTGCTCAGTAGGGAGCCTGCTTCCTCCTCTCCCTCTCTCTGCCTGCCTCTTTTCCTACTTGTGATCTCTGTCTATCAAATAAATAAATAAAATCTTAAAAAAAAAGAAAATGACTAATCCTCAATAGAAGAATGCAGAAAGTATCAACGAGCAGTTCATAAAAGAAAAAATTAAAATGATCAGCTATATAAGAAGAAGCTCTTCAATCTCACTGATTAATAATCAAATAGAAGGAACCACATGCATTGCTGGAGGGAGTATGAATTTGTACATTCTTCTGAGAAGTGTTCGACACGATGTGTGCTAGTCCTTAAATACAGTTTTTGATCCAGTAATTCTGATTCTTGGAGTTTTCCAATTGAAATCATTAAGGCTATACATGGTGGATAATTATTGCTCTGATTTTTGTAAAGTGAGAAATTAAGGATCACGTTAAATGCCAAACATTAAGAATCCATTTAAATAAATTATAGGCCATGTCATGGAAAAATATTCAGGAATTTTAAATAATGTTGTAAAAGAATAATTAATAACCTGGGGAAAATTTGATATATTGTTAAATTGATAAAAAGTAGGTTATGTAATGGTGTGAATAGGATGTCTCTGAATAATTTTAAGTATGTGCATGTGTTTAAATCTGAAAAGATATAAGCAAAAATGTTAATCCAGATCATCTCTGAAATGGTGAGGTTATGGATGATTGTATTTTTACTTCCACATTTAAATTTTTTTATAATTCTTTTAAAACAAAAGGTGTTGCTTTTATACTTAGAATAACAGCAACAAATATTCACAAAACATGTGCAAAAAGGAAGATTAAAAAGGAAGTACACCCTCCTGTGTTTACTGCTGCCTAATGTGAGTGCAGGTGGTTATTGCTTTATCTTTTGCATCTTTTTTCTTTACTTTGATTATGCATTAACTTTGAAACTATAAAATTTAAACAACAAACTTTAAAGAAGTCGAGGAAGAGGGGCACCTGGGTGGCTCAATCGGTTGGGGGACTGCCTTCGGATCCCAGAGTCCTGGGATCGAGCCCAGTGTCGGGTTCCCTGGTCAGTGGGGAACCTGCTTCTCCCTCCCCCACCTGCTCATGCGCTCTCACTATCTCTGTCTCAAATAAAAATAAAATCTTAAAAAAAACAAAAAAACAAAAAGAAGTCGCGGAAGAGAGGAAGGAGAAAGGAGAAGGGACTCAACTCCAAAAACTCTTCAGCACAGTAGAAATGCTGAGTTAAGTCGTTCATTCATGCCCTCCCTCCCTCATTTTACAATCGCTGACGTAAGCACCTCTTATGTGCTGGGCACTGTCTTCCGCAACACAAAGCAAGTATGCGTCCTGATTCTGTGGCACTTTCGGCCTATGGTAGAGCCTGACATCAAATGAATGTACGCGTAGCAAATGGTAATCGCAAATTCTGAAAGTGTATTATGCATAAGAACCGGGCTTTAAAAAAAAAAAAATAGAACGGGGCTTTATGACAGTAAACTCACAGAATGTTTGTATATGTATGTATGTAAATATTTGAGAGAATAAGAAAAAGTGATAATTAGGAGAATGAATAGATGATAAAGGTATACTTGGAAAAGAAAAGGGGGAAGGAGGAAAATACATGTAAGGGTAGTTTATTATACTCATAAAAAACTGGGATATGGTTGATTGTGTAATATTTCTGATTTGAGAGTGAGCAGAAAATTTTAAGTTGTGTGCACTTTGGCAGAAATAATAAAATAAGTGGAATCATCCTGACATTTTGAAATATCATTCTAGTGCAAAGACATTAAACTACTATACATTCCAGACTTATAAATGTGAATTAACCAATGTCACCTTTATCCTTAACTAATTGTATCCATTATGTGTCAATTCTCAGATAATACCAGCACCTTTCTATTGCCAGTGAAAGACTTAATTAGAGTCTTTGTTTATGGCCATGAAACATACTCAAAAAGAGGATTTTTTTTCTTTTTCAGCATTAAATGAACCCACCATAGACTATGGCTTTCAGAGACTCCAGAAGGTCATCCCAAGGCATCCTGGAGACCCGGAGAGATTAGCTAAGGTAAACAAAAACAAAAACAAAAACAAAACAACCTTTGGAAATTGACAGGTGAAAACCTTATTATGGTATTTCAGCAAACTTAGATAAATCCAGCAAATTAAGTCCCTTTAAAATTACATTAGGCCCTGAAATTTGGCTAAGCTTTAGGTACACGTAAAATATCTTCTAACTCTGAGATATAGTGTGATTAATATCCAAGGGAATAGGAAATCTGAAAATTGGGTCCTATGAAATAGATACACTACAAGTATCCAGCTTATGAAACATTGGCAACTTTATGAAAATAAATAATTGCATAATGGCTTAAAAATGTAAGTTCCCACTCCTTTGTATTTGAATATAATTTTATTCACCCATAATTGCAGGGACACGTTAATCTATGGTCATGTATTCATTGAGGGACTACCCTGTATATAGATATTAAATTAAGCAAAAAATGCCTCCATAGAAAATGTCTATGAAATGTTTTGCTTTTAAGTGAACTTGCTTATGACAGTTATATCATAAATCTGGCCCATTATTCTAGCTTTTGTCATTGAAAAATTTATTAGCTATTCAATTAATGAGATGTTATTAATATCTCATTACATTTGTATTTTGAGCACACATATTATCATATGCCATGTTCTCTTTTCTGTACTGTGAGTAAAATTCAAGTACCACATTTGCTTCTGCATCACTCCTTCATTTTCCTCTTGGAAAAATCCCCAGCCCCACCATTAAATTAGATGATATCTGGAAAGTAGGTTAATAGCAATTTAAAAGGCTGTTAAAAACAGGAGGTGGAAAAGACAAAATGAGACGAAAGGGATTACTGATTACTAATTCTCTCTGGTTAAAGCGAACAGGGGGAAATATTATTGAAAGAACTCATCTTTATTAGAATAAGATTTTGCAGAAGGCACTGCCAAGATAATTTCAGTATTACGAACAACTCCTTGGCAAGCAGCTAAACTCAGGTCAGTCAATCATTCTAAGAATTTTTGGTTAATTAGAGTACCAGACTCTTTAATGGAATGGTCTGAAAGTTTTTAATGGCACTTCCATGACTTAGTAATTTCAACCAACTCCATCTTTCATCTGGTCATTTTTTACTTTGGTGGCACAATCACGGATGGAACCATTTTGTCTAGATGGATTCTGTGTACATACGTATTTAGGGAGGGATTTATATGTACAGTTAAATTCTAGGACCTCATAGCCAGTTATTTATATTTTAGAGAGTATGTCTGGACTTTTTGTTTTTATACATGATTTTCCTTTCAGTTGGCCATTTGCGGGTTTCACCTTTGCTTCTTCCTCACCCTTTCTGCTTTTTTTTCTAGGAGATGCTATTGAAAAGAGCTGCAGATCTAGTGGAGGCCCTCTATGGCACCCCACACAATAACCAGGTTAGATGCTCCCATCTTACACTCTGTTGAGTATGACTCTTCGCGCTGCATAAAAATGTTCACCTCCACCTGCCATTTTGCAGGACATCATTCTGAAGCGAGCTGCAGACATTGCGGAAGCCCTGTACAGCGTCCCCAGGAATCCCAGCCAGATCCCAGCTCTCTCCAGCTCCCCAGCTCACAGTGGCATGATGGGCATCAATTCATATGGCAGCCAGCTTGGAGTCAGCATCTCAGAGTCAACACAGGGAAATAATCAAGGTACGACCCTTTCTCCGAGTCAAAATCCAAACATACTACCCATTTACAAGGTTGGTTTGCTTAAGTGGAGGGAGGTAAAGCTTGATTCATATACCATCAAAGAAGCGTGTCCCCAGATAAGCAGTACCATCATCCTATATTGGATTATCTCAACATAATAGGTGGTGTTTTATGAGATTGGGACCCTTTTTAGGGCCCAGTTGGGACCCTTTAATTGCAAATATTTAAGGTTAAGATGAACTGTGATTAACTTAGAAGGGTTTTGACTTTCTGAAACTAGACTTACAGGTGTAATTTGACTAAAATGTGCACTTCCGCTATTGTGATTATCATCTTCAACAGTGGAAGGAAGCTGAGTCATTGCCATTGTCATTTGTTATGTGTGACCCTCTCTTCCCAGCAGCAGAGGCAGAGTGGTTGGGTTTCCTTTAGTGACTTCTGTTTGTGTATTGTCTCATATGCAAGTGCAGAGCAGCATAGTTTACAGTTGTCTGTGCTTTTTACACGTGAAGTATATTGCATAAAGATTTTTGTCACTGAGGTTGATTTTATTAAGGGGCTAAGTTGATCACAAATCATTTTTTATCATTTTTAAAAATTAAATCATAAATTTCCTAAGGATGCCCCTAACCTTGGGATAGTGTATTTCCAGTTTCATTCATCCACTGGAAGGGAATTCCTCGTTCTCATGACCAGGGTGAGTTCTTCTTGCAGCAGGGTGGATGTAGACATATGGTTGCCTTTTTTTTTTTTCCTTCAAATTGAGCTCATTTTAAAAAATAGCTTTAGAGACTATTATCCAAAGCAGGTTATTTCAGGATGGGTTAGGTGGTGTCTCCATGCCAGGGTTTTGGAAGTATATGGAGGACTTCTTCCTTCCCTATTCCTCCCACAGACCAGATCTCCCTATACTCAATTGCCGATGCTTCCACATCTTTGGTCAAAGAATAGCACATTTAGATGAACTTGGCAACAATTTTTAAATAAAGATGTTCCCCACCCTTACTCAGGGCATGGTAATAGTCTTGAACTAACTTTTCTAAAGGTATGATCTGCAGAGTACGAGTGGCCCTTGAGATGTTATTAAGATGCCTTTTGCCCACCATTCCCAGAAAAGATATTGTGGTGTGCTAAATTTGGGAAACGCTAGGTTAGCAAAGTTAAACTGGTTTATTTATTCTCTGGGACCCACATAGGCAAATCTTCAAGGAATGGCTATAGCACACAATATCTGCCAAGCTTTACTTGATCACAAAATGCTTGCTTCAGTGATAGCCATTAAGATCTCATAGGGCTCTCATGTGTTAGGAAGATTAGTCATCACTCCTTCGTGTGAGCTGGAGAGGTTGACTACAAATGGGAGCAAAGAGGAAAGAGGGACCATCAGAGTCCTTGTGTAGTCCTTGTGTCCTTGTGTTGGCCTTGTGTAGAATGGGGAAGGGAGAGGAGGATGTAAATGCCGAAGACAAACTGCAGACCTTCTGTCCCTGCCCAGGGGTGGCTTGGAGCATTCTATAGTCAGGGGGACCATGTGGGCCCATGCCGCCATATTTGGTCTCTGCCATTTCACTTATTTGGGCTTTTTCCTTGCTGTCCAGGGTACATCCGCAACACAAGCAGCATCTCTCCACGGGGCTACTCTTCCAGCTCCACCCCCCAGCAGTCTAACTACAGCACCTCCAGTAACAGTATGAATGGCTACAGCAACGTCCCCATGGCCAACCTGGGCGTCCCAGGGTCACCAGGATTTCTAAACGGCTCCCCCACAGGCTCCCCTTATGGAAGTAAGTGGCTTTTCCATCTTTCCGGCTCTCCCTATGTCTCTGTCCCTGGGTTTTACTCTTCAGCCTTTTGAGGGAGAGTTACACCCCTACCGATGTCTTACTGGCTTGTGGAGGAGTAGCCCAATTTTCCAAGGAAATGTCCTTCCTGCCTTTTGTTCTTTTCCCTCAGCTAGTCTTTGGTGCACTTAGTTGCTCTAAACCTTCTGAAGGAAAGAAAAGGAGTGAAGCTATTTGCTTGATGCAAAGAGAGAGTAGATGCATGTGGCTTGTGTGGATGTGAACAAGGAATGAAGTTTCCATTTCAGTTAATATCATGCACGCTCTTCATTAGGCACTTTCAGAGGTTTTTCTTTAATCCTCATGAGAACTTTCTCCTTGTTGTGGGTGAGGGGGATGAGGTGCACAGCAGTTTACTCATCCAAGATCACACCAGGAGGTTAGAGTAGGGCCATCATTTGAACACAATTTGTGGCTTGGTCATTTTGTGTGTCATACCACACTCTTGGGTCACTTTGTTACATGGCCCTCTCTTCCTTGTGTACCTTCTAAGAGATGGAATTTAGCTGCTCATGAGAGAGTGATCTGAGATGGACTTCTCAATCCTGATCTGGGCTAGCTAGATGTCCTAGGGGTTTGTGAAAACTCATTTGGGGTGCTTTGAGGGCTAAGAAGCCTGAAAGAATATGTGTCCTCAAACCTACCTGGGGAATACTTCAGGCCAGGAGAGAAACCACCATGGAGAGTCTGTGTGAGTGAGTGGAATGTTCTTAAAATGTGGGCTCCTGTTGCCAGGCTCTAGAGCAGACCCTGTCTTCACCCAGAGTAGTGGTTCCCCTATGCCAGGAACAAGGACGAGTCAAGGACACCACACAGCCATTTCACCGCAGCTCAGGGAATGACATGCCAAGGGTCTGGAGGCTGCCTTCTGCAGCCTTGTTGGTTCCCTGGGGACACATATCCATGGGTTACTTCTGGGTTATCTATTCATTTCATTACCCTTGAGAGTCTACTCAGTGTGCTAAGGACATAGTGACCAAACAGCAGAGGTAATAGAGGCTGGTTCTTCCACTGAAACTAAAATCTTGTTGCTGCCAAGACATGAGTTCTGTGTTGTGTCATGTTGGATGGCCCAGATCAATTAGATCCGAGTGGTCTCGATGAATAAACTTGTGCTGGCTCGATTTATTTCTTTACTTGTTTTTCCCTTCTCTTGTTCCAAAACATTTTGGGAGATGCTAATAGTGAGACGAGTGTTATGAAAGTATAAAATAACAGTGATAAGAAACTGAGATAAAAGAAAAAAATATGGATAGGAAAATCAGATGAATCCAAGGTCTAGTCCAGACGTCGTTCAGTCTATTCAAGGGAGCCATTAACTTGGCTTGGAGGCTTACAAGATGGGAAGGCAAAGAGAGAAACACTCTTTGTTATCAGATTTTATGTCTACACAGTCTACAGCCATACCACCCTGAACGTGCCCGATCTCGTCTGATCTTGGAAGCTAAGCAGGGTCAGGCCTGGTTAGTACTTAGATGGGAGATTTTATGTCTACACAGTTTTGGTTGTGGGGGTAGCACAAGAGAAACATGATTTTTCTGTTGCTGAGACCTTGGAGAGACTTGTCCCATGCATCACTGTAGAGAGGGTACCCCAGGTGCAGAAGGGACCACATCTTCAACAAGTGACCCAAGGGCAGGGGAGCCACTATGAAAGGATATGATAGAATGATGGTGACAACAATAAGAGTAACTAACCCACAACCACATTCCACTTTGCAGCCTAGAAAACATGTTCACCTATAGAGTCCCGTTGCATCCTCAGAACAACCTTATGCCATGCTATAATCACAATTATCACTGTCATTTTCCCTTACAAGATATGAAGAATCAGCATGACTTAATGATTCATAAATAGTAAAAATAGGACTAGAAATAGGTGGTCAGATTCAGAAGACCATGTTCTAAAATCATTCAATAATATAAGAAATATTTCATGTATTTATAATATACAATTAAGCTGACCCCTATTGAATTACTTGTTTTCTTTCTCCAAATGGTAATTTTACATGTTCAACATACATTTATGAACAAGCATCTGTGTATGAGGCTGAACCACATAAATCGTAATTTTTTGTAGCTCAAAAATGGCCAATATAATAATATAGTGGATAGTGTGGTGAGGAGGGAGAGAGAGCAAAAGAAAGACAGGGAGGGGTTAGGTGAGTAGGGCTGAGAGATGGAGAGACAGAGACAGACACAGAAGGAGGATGAAGAGATAAATGAATGTGTCCACTGGGTAATTGCTTGATGTTCCTTACAAGGTAATTCCTTTGGTAGGAAGGGGACCTTCCCACTCCAGCAAGTGACAACTTCCTTCCACTAGCCTTTCTTGATCATCCAGTGCCATTGCCACAAGGAAAATGATAGCACCCATTAAATCACCCATTAAAACCAGACAGTGTATGCAGAATAGAAAGAGGCCCCCTTGCCCAAGGGGAGGGGGAAACGCAACAGCAAACCCGCTCCTTCTGCCTACTGGGTCCGTCTGATCTCCTGCACCTTTTATTTTCTGAAGGAGGGTCTGGAGCAGTCGCAAACTGGGAATGGATTCCAAACAGTGCCTGCATTATGATAAAATCCCCTACTGCAAAAATACTGAATACCCCCACGGAGTTCATTACAATAGCATCTGACCTGTATTTCTAGCCAGCTACGTCTTAACCTCTCTGGGAAATACCAAAAAACAGCCCAGGGGAAACCATTTTGTCAATTCGGTTGCTTGCGTCTAAAAAACACCAGTCTATGATTTTTTGTTGTCTTTTTTTAAACGAGTCTGATGCGGCCAGACCAGGCCATGGAGCAATGGTTTGCCAGAGTCGTTCAGAAGAAATAAAGCCAGGCCTCTCGGTCAAGTTGATTTGCATTGCGGCCAATGCAGAGTATCAGAAACCTGCATCTTTACTGCTCTTGCTCTCACACGACTTCAAAAATGGCCAAACAGATGTTTTTTCAATTTTACATACAAACTTCACTTCCTGGCGGTAGCAGTGTGTGCCAAGTTCCAGCTCAGTGCAAGTTTTTATGGCTGAATTCTAAACCCCTGACAATAGGGGGTTATAATGAAATGCTGACAGACCCCTTAGCGCCAACAAATGCAATGGCTCAGTGCAAAGGAGGATATGGTGGCCGGTGAGTTCCAGCTGGGACTCGGCAAGCCGGTCAATCCTTATAAGAAGAAAAGTGGTTTTTTCTTAACTCCCCATGTTCACAGAGATTTGGGGGCCAGACATCCTCGCCTTTTCTTTGGCCTCTGTCCATAGAGAGAGAGAGAGATGTCCAGAGAAATTCCCAGTTGTGATCAGCTTTCCTAAAATGGTGCACTCTGGTGTCCCCACAGATGGTCTACTCAACAAGCTTGCAACACTCACGGGGCCCACTTCTTCCAAAGCAGAATCGCCACCAAGCAGTTCCAAAGTTTGGGACAGAATCTATACAGAAATCCAACCTATGTTCAGGGATTCCTATGCCATTGACATCGTCTTAGACTATGCCCTGGGGCTCAATATTTTTATATTTTCAAAAATAAATATCACGACATTTTTCTATTGTAGAGTATTAAATGATGACTATAGAAAATTTAGAACATATGGAAATAATTTCAAAAAGAAAGCCTACTTCCACCATAAAAAACAACCTTGTTAACATCTTGACATATTGCTATTGTCTTTTTCTCCAGGAAAGAAAAAAATCCTGTTACAATATTAACATTCTCATTAGGCACAATTTAAAAAGCATGTATATGTAAAAAAGGAAAGAAAAATGACACACTTTATTTCTGTGCAGGCATGACCATTGTTAACTTTTAAAGTATGGCCTTCCAGCCATAGAAGGATACATTTTGGAAATCGTAATGTCTACTCTGATGCACAGCTAATGGGATTCTGCCACGAGATAAATGAAAGAGGGAGTGGAAGAAAAGTGGCAGAATTATCAAAGTCACAGATATGAAGCTAGGCTCCATAAAATCTGTCAATGATGCAGAC
>ML103239.1:11964-32005 GCA_003697995.1 Taxidea taxus jeffersonii
AGCCCCCTGCGCTCCGGGAGCCGGAAGTCCCTGTTCGAGACTTGATGCGGGATGAACTCATCCGTGGCTGAAGTCAGAAGATGGGAGAGATGTGTAATGAGTACAAGTGCCAGGCTTGGGAGATGGAAAATAATCCGGCCTGGCATTGCAGCTGGGTTTCACACGGGGAGTTCGACTTTAAGCCGGCCAGCAGCAGTGAAGAACACGCCGGGCTTTGTGGAGGGGGGAGGACCTCCTCCATCCGGGACTTACCGTGAGGAGTGACAGCGCGGGCAGGTGAGGCTTTGGTTGGGTTCTTAGCCACCTCTGGGGATTAATGTAAACGGAAGGCTTTCTGGTACGATCTTAGACTATGTTCTAATTGGTCCTACAGGGAAAAGTTCACGTTTGCTTAAAATGCTTAAAAAAACCCAATGGCGTTTTCTTGGGATAAGTTATTTTAAAAAACTTAGGTAGGAATGTCTTTTTAAACCCACTTTTATTTATTTATTTATTTATTTTTAAAGATTTTATTTATTTGACAGAGATCATAAGCAGGCAGAGAGGCAGGCAGAGAGAGAGGGAAGCAGGCTCCCTGCTGAGCATAGAGCCCGATGTGGGGCTCGATCCCAGGACCCAGAGATCATGACCTGAGCCGAAGGCAGAGGCTTTAACTCACTGAGCCACCCAGGCACCCCTAAACCCACTTTTAAATGCACAGTGTGACCCGTGTATCTGTCCGTGGTTCTGGAAGGATGAGTCTGCATGTTACAGGTGAAGAGCCACACTGGCAGCCGGCCACCTGCCACTGACCCTCAGGGCCCTGGAGACCACGGGCACAGGAAGTGGGGGCACCCTGAGGGGTCCTGGTCGTGCTTTGCTGTTCACTAGCAGAGTGGCTGCTGTAGTTTTTTTGTTGTTTGTTTTAAAGCTTCTTTAATCTTTACTTTCTTCATCTGTGAAATGGGTATAATGATACTTTGTGTCCACACTGTTTCGGAGGCTTGATGAGCTAATCTGCAGAGAGCATGGCACCTAGCCCACGGTGGGCCCGCCCTCCCGACTTGTGTCACCTTCTTTTCCCTCTGCCTCCTTCCCCCATCTTTTTCACCCCACGGAGGCGGTGAGAATAGAGCTAGATTTGTTCTCCTTTTTCTTCCGCGATATTGTAAGTTGCTGCCATGTTGCTACAATCTTCATAACCATCATTTTTAATGGCTGTATAATGTTTTGAAAATGATCTTTACTTAAAATTTTTATTAAAATTGCGTATCTGTCTAAATCAGCATTTAATTATGTGTCTAATCAAAATCTAGACATTTAATATAAGGATTCAAAACACATACTAGTATTTACACTAGCAGAAAGGTGCCCTGCTGTTCTGGAGGAGGAGGATGGTAAGGATACACAAGAGTTTGTCACTTAAAGTTTGGGAACTGGTGATGTTTATTTTTATTTCCTCTTTACTAGTTCTTTTAGTTAATTGGAAAAGCCACGTCATGCAGTGTTAAAGCGGCCAGTGGTTATTGTGGGCTTACGTGATGACAAGTGAGTGTCCTTTCCTCTGTGGGCCAGCAGCCTCGTCCTCGTCGTCTGCCTTCAGGAGTGTCGTGTGCGGTCAGGTCGCCGTGCGAGCGTGTGTGCAGACAGGTGCGTCCCGTGGTTCTCTGAAACAGACGCGGGGCGCTCGCTCGTCTCCCGTGCACTTGTTCTCGCCTGGTGCGGATCCCGGCGCCTGGGGGCCGGTGGTGTTTAGTAGATGTGCGCGGCCCTCTCTTTATTCACAAGGGTCAGATGGCATACAGATCATTGCACTTCCAGGGAAAATATCCTTTTTTAAAATGCAGCGAAGTTCACGTAGTATACAGGACCCATTTTGGGGCATACAGTTCAGGAGCATTCGGTACGTTCACAATGTTGTAGAACCACCACCCGCAATTCTTGGTGCCAAAGAAGGACCAGAAATTTAGTCAGCACAAGGCTTTTTGTGTAGTAGCAATTTCAGAATTGGGGGTTTTTGTTCTTGTATCAGCTGAAGAGAGAGCTCTTCCCCTGACCCTTGGGTCACCCCGTTCAGGAGGGCCCCGTGGTGAGATGGACTGAATTCAGGGTTGAATTACCTCTGGGAGAAAGGGCCACGTCAGCTCTGTGACTTCCTGCTCACATGTGAGTCCTTGGGGCCGCTGAGGCGCGTCCGCTTTGCCCCTCTGCTGTCAGGATCACACGGGAGGCTCAGAGCTGTGTGTGGGGGCACGGTGGTGGGCGGTGGAGACAGAATGGTCCAGCAGGGAGGGGGTGGGAGGCGCTTTCCTTCCTGGATGGCAGCTGCCCGAGCTGAGCGCTGGTCTACCAGCTGTACGGCCCCCCAGAGCCCTGTGGGAGGCAGCGCACTGCCCACTCCCGGGAACGGAGCTCTCACAGCTGGCCGAGGTCGGCTGTGGTCTTCCCGTCTCAGAGCGAGTCCCCCGCATAGAAACGTCTCTGACTCCAGAGTCCATGCACCTGCTCCTCTGTTGAGCTGCCTCTGGGCGGGGAGGGGGCTTGGTCTTACTCCGTACAGCGAGCCGGTGTTCCGGGATGTTGGAAAGATAGAGCGGTCACTTGTTTTTATGCCGTTCGTGGATGTGGGACAGCCGACTGTGAGGAGCCTTGGATGAGTCTTCAGGTGCGTCTGAGGGTGGGCGAGGGGAAGCTAGCGCTCCTCGCTGGGTTGCTGCGCTCCTGCTGCACACGCAGGGAGCTTCCCGGGGTCTCCTCTGTCCCGCATCCCCACGCCCCGGGTGCGGTCGGTGCTCTGATGGCAGGGCAGAGGCATCGCTGTGTTGGGGTGGACCCACGTGGGCCGTGAGGATGTCATACATCATGGACTGCCCATTTACCTCTCTCCAGGCCAGAATATTTCAGTCCTCACAAACTAAATGCTTTCCCTGGGAAAAAGGTCTTTGTGCAGCAGTGATAAAACCTTCAGTTTTGGGACACGTGGGTGGCTCAGTCGGTTAAGTCACTGCCTTCGGCTCAGGTCACGATCCTGGGGTCCTGGGATCAAGTCCCGCATGGGGCTCCCTGCTCAGTAGTGAGCCTGCTTCTCCTGCCTGCCGCTCTGCCTGCTTGTGCGTGCGATCTCTGACAAATAAATAAAATCTTCAAAACACACACACACACACACCCTTCAGTTTTGTTGTTTTTCCTACACACCCTGGTTGTTGCAGAAGTTTACGATGTGGAGAGAGAGGGAATACTGATTCAGAAACAGGCACGGGAGCCCGGCACCCCGGCAGCACGGTCTGCCCTGGTCTGACATGCCCGCTCACTTTTCCTGGTGATGCCTTGGTTGTGATCTCGTCATCTCTTGTTTGAGGCTTACATCGTTGTCCTTATGTTCTGTTCAGGTTAGTGTGGCGTGTGTGAGATCAGGCGTGTCTGTCGGAGGAGATCACTGTGTGTGTAAGGTGGTTCACGGCGCGTCCCGGCGGATGGGCACACCCGGGCTGCTTGTCCGCTACTCATGGCCTGGTGTGTCCACCTTCTCGGCTGGGTTTCCTGGTGCTTCTTGGTTGGCCCATTGGACGGTAAGGTTGACCTTAAGGAGGGGGGTTTATCCCTCATCTGCTGCTGTACCCCTAGGCTGTGGTGTGCCCTGCAGCTGGTCTTGGTGGCTTTTGGCCTCCGGGGAGCATGTCCATGCTGGGTTGCGTATCAGGGTCCGGTCACTGGGCTGTGGCCCACGACATGACTCATTACCAGGCACTCTGGGTGCAGGGCACTGAGCTGACATCATGTTCCTGTGGATGGTGGACAGTGGGCGTCCGGATGCAGGCATTGGGTGGTCCCTGAGGCCACCATGGAAAGCTGCCAGTCGCTAGGCTGCCACAAAGGCCTGTGAGGAGATGGTGGTGGGGACAGACTATGTGGTCGGGCAGCAGAGGGGCTGTCGGTGAAACAAGCAAGCCCCCCAGCCTGTCATTCGTCTATCAGACATTTAGTAGCTGGTTGGGAAGTGCCGGGTCCCCTGCTGGAAGGTGGCGTGTCCTCGACATGCGCTGTGTAGTGTTCTGAGGCCCAGCATTTGTGAGTGGGTCTTGTCTTATGGGTGTGACTTCAGTAGCTGGAGATGGGGTGAGGCCATCCCAGGCAAAGGGACGAGCGCAGGGACAGTGTCGAGGGAGGGGGCGTGGAGGCGGAGCCTGAGCCGTGACGTCTGGGTGTCCTCGGAGGCCGCACGGCCAGCTCCGATGGGGCTGGGTGCGCGCACATGCACCTGCTCCTCCTAGAGACCGGGGCAAGACCTCAGTGTCTCGGGGTCAGCTGGCCCGGCCCCCGCTCGAGTCAGGCCCATCTGGGGGAGGCTGTGCTCTGCCCGCCTCTCCGCGGGACGGCCGCTTCTCTGAACGCAGGGGTAGGCAAAGCCGGCAGCGCGGGTGGGCCGGATCCTGGACCTGAGGCAAGTGGTTTTGGGGCAGCCGTGGCGCAGTGGGAATGACATGGGCCGTGCTGGGTAGACGGTGAGATCTTGGATTCAGATCCTGCCTGTGTCAGACCTTCGGGTTACTCCGTCAGTTTCCTTGTCAGTGAAGCAAGGAATCGGTCCGATGCAGCCGAGGCCCGAGACTCGGACTCATCGACGGTTCCGCGCGCAACTGGGAGCCATGGACGGTGTTTGGGTAGGGAGTGGACTGATGAGATCCGTGCTTTGGGGAGGTTAATCTGGCTTCTGTTTCTCTGTGATAATCCCGCCGTAAGTGACCGAGGAGGGGACGCTCTGAGATTCAGCAGCAAGTGAATGCGCCACGCTTGGAACTGGAGCTGTTTGGGCCTCCTTCGTGCCGGTTGCGGCTCTGATGGAGGCCTTGGCTCCCATGCTCTCCTCCCTCCTGCTTTCTCCAGGCCCCAGCCCTTTCTTCTCTGCACACCCTGTGGTCACAGCGGGCTCAAATATAATGAAGCTGTTTGGAGCTGCCCGGTAGTGGGGGATCGACACAGGAACGTGGGAACATTCGTGAATTACGAGTGGTGCCTGTGAAGCTGGCCTCGGAGATACACAGGGTCTGTCGCTTTGTTGGATGCTGGGCCTTGGATCCTCCCCGGCCACCCTGGCCCAGTGGGCTGGCCCGCCCCTGCCTAGGGCCCAGCCTCCTCGGAGCCGCGGGCTTGCTGCCCTTCTGGTGGCCCTGGGTCCTGCATGCCTTTGGACTGGCGCACTGGGGCCGGAGCCCAGTGGGGTTTCGGGGCGTGTCGGTGGGGAATCGGCAGAAGGCACGCCGTGTTTTCATTTTCAGGAGGGAGCAGGAGACTCAGTACTTGAGAATACGTTTCTTGATCCTTGTTTTATCACACTACTCTTCCCAGATTTAGGAACTACCATCAACTTAGTGAAAATGTTTCCTAATCCTTATACACTTAAATGGGCCTGTTTTGACTTTTAGCCTCAATCTTTTCTTGCTTTGGTTCTGTGTAAGTCATTCTGTGCTCTCTGTGGTGCTCACCGTGTTGCGCATCGGCAGCCTGTCCTCCTGGCGTGGGCGCCCGCGTCTGGTGCTCGGGGACGCGTGGGGCCCACACTGCCTGCTGCGCCCCTGCTCCTCTCTCCCATGGCCCGGAGCTCTTTCTGTATGCAGGTCACTGGGTTCCATTTGCTTGTCCCTTGACTTCAATGACCTTCTAGGTCAAACTATTAAATACTTCAGGAAAGTACACTGTCTTCTCCCATTTATTCATGGCTACTTCCTCAATAAAATATATATTGAGTTAGTGAGACATGAATTTTCTCATGTGTGCCAGTTGTATCAGAAGTCATTAAAACTTTCTAGATTTGGGCCTTTTGTGCTTGAAAATTCTATGTCCATTACCTAAACCAAATGGTAAAATATGAAGTCTATTTTGCAGAGTCATTTTTTGATCTTTAGTATGTAGCATTTAACTTACTGTTATTTTCAATGAGATTTTAAATTTGCTTTGGCTACTGTGGCTGATCTTTTCTTCTTTTTGAGAGAGAGAGAAATCCCATTTTCATTTTAACTTTTTATTGTCTCCTCCATCTTCCTGCTGTGGAAGAAGAGCCCTTTTATGAATAGCAAAAATTATTGTTGATTGTTTTATTCCAGTAAGACACGTGGAGAGCTTCTCCCAGGCCAGGCACAGGGAGTCCAGAGGCTCCTGCTTCCCAGGGACAGAAGGGTCACGGATAATCACCATGGAGCGTGGGAAGGGCTAGGGCTCACATGTGTGAGTTCCGCGCGTTGGAGCGAGCTTCCCCAGGGGCTTCAGCTGGGGGTGGGAGCAGTGGGTCCTCAAGCGCCCGGGTAGCTGCCAAAGTGTGCTGTCTGGCCGGGCCTGTGGGGTGAACCTCCCCCCCACCCGCCGGTGTGCCCGGGAAGGAGGGGCACCTTCTGGGCCAGGAGTGAGATCGGAAGGCGCCTGGGTGGAGAGCTGAAGGTGGGGCCGAACAAGGCCAGGGGGCCTTGGAGGAACCTGAGTGAGGACCCAGAGGCTGGTGCTGGTTTGCATGTTCGGATAGCTCCTTGGTCCTCTTCTACTAGGCCTTCGAGTGGCAGGAACAGAGCCTTTTCCTGTGGAGTATTAAGTGTGTTCATCTTTGATATGAAGTATATTTATTTATTTTTGTTTTTTAAAGATTTTATTTATTTATTTGACAGAGATCACAAGTAGGCAGAGAGGCAGGTTCGAGGGTGGGGGGAGGAAGCAGGCTCCCTGCCGAGCAGAGAGCCCAATGTGGGGCTCGATCCCAGGACTCTGAGGTCATGACCTGAGCCGAAGGCAGAGGCTTCACCCACTAAGCCACCCAGGTGCCCTGATATGAAGTATATTTAAAAATTACAGATGTGGGGCACCTGGGTGGCTCAGTGGGAGGCTGGGGAGGCCTTTATGATGTGTGCGTCTTCCTGTTTATAGATTTGGGGACACGGAGCGCACCTGCCTGCACCTCGCTGTCTTTACCTCCTGTAAATGCTTGTCTGCCCTCGACAGCAGTGTCCTTGAACGCACGGCTGCCGGTGGCCATGGATGTCACTCGTGTGCCGCCGTGTGTCACTCCTGCTGGCTCGCAGCTGGAGTGTGTCTGAGGCTGCGTCCCTGTCCTCTGGCCAGTTGTCTGCAGTAGGGCTTTGGTACTTGGGGTTGTGACTAACCCTGCAAGGACTCCCCGAGTCACAGCTCAGGCACCTCATGTATCTCCTCCGCAGTGGTCCCGGCCTGTTGACAGAGGGGTCCTGGGTCACCGTGTCGTCCTGCGTGGCCCTCCGTTCCCTGGCGGTCCTGCACGGTTTGCCCTTCCGTCTCACCCGCGCCCGCGTGTCTGCACGGAGGTGCCCGGGCACCGGCGCCTTGTACTCAGAGCACGCAGTCCTCCTTCCTCACGCGTGATTGGCTCGGGCTGTTCTGCTCAGGCCTTCTGGGTCCCTCCGGGCTGGTGGGCGGCTTTCACAAGGTTGCAGCCCTTTCTGACTCTGCGTATCTCTCACTCTCGCCCCGGCTCATTCGCGCAGTCATTCGCTCGCTGGCCCATTCATTTACTTGGAGATCACTTTTTAAGCACCTGCCGGTAGTGGGTCCGGCCCCAGGCCTGTGGAGAGGCTGGGCAGACGTGGAAGACTCGCAGGCTTGTGCGGGAGAGGCTCGGGACGGGGAGGAGGCCATGGACCAGGGAGGGGGGCAGGGATGGAAGGCGAAGGGAGAGGTGCTGTGTGGACGGGGGTCACTCGAGGAAAGGCACGGAGCTGAGATGCACCGGTGGCTCGGGGGTCCAGCGGAGAGGCCCAGCTGACCTGGGAGCTTGTGGGGTGGGCCTGCTTCTGTGCGTCTGCGAGAGCCACGGTTCGACAGTGGGGAGGGCTCCGGAGCAGTGAAGCTGCTTGGATCCTATCCGGAAGCTAGTGTCACTCCCCTGCTCTTGGTTCTTTAAGAATGTCTCCCTCACCTGCAGGGTAACATCCAGGTTCTCTGCTTGGCCCTGCCCCCGTCTCCTGCGCCGCCCGGCTTGGCACTTGTGTCTTCTGTGGTCCTGGTCGGGAGCCTGCTGCTTCCCGCCTCTGTCCGCCTGTCACCTCCACTCGCCGCTCTGCCCCTCCTTTGGCACTGTCTTCCTGCGTCTTCCAGGACTGCGCGGGGTCCCTTGCCTGGGTCCCGCACACCGGTCTGAGAGGGCCTCCAGGGAGGCTCCGCGCAGGCCCGGCTCGGGGCCAAGCTCCGCGCTTTCGTACACTGCGGAGGGAGCTCTGCCTCGTCCGGGGAGGTTCGCTGCCGTCCCTGCCGCTCAGACTCCAAATTCAGCATTGCTGTCAAAGCGCAAGTGAAGGTGCTCGTTCCCAGGACGTGGAGGTGTGTTCCGTGGCCGACTTGGAGGCAACCCGCCCCGCTGGGAGCTAGTCCCGGGGCCACATCGTGTCAGCAGGACCGTGGTGCGCCGCGCTCTGTGCCAAGGGCAGCCCGGCGGGGAGGGGCGCGGCGCGGGGCCGGCGGGGGTGTCGTCACGGTTCCCGAGCGTCTCCGAGCGGTTTGGCGGGCGCTGGCTGCACCCCTGCTGGGGCGGAGGGTGAGCGTGTCGGGCTGGCCGGCAGAGGGCGAGGGGCTTGGGCGGGTCTTGAAGGGCCGCGGGGCTCAGAGCTACAGCGAGCCTGGCCACGACTCCGCCGGTCTCCGGTCTCCGGGGAACTTGGAATAAAACACAGCAAAGCCCGCCCTGGCCTCTCCCGGGCAGCGGCCTCAGAAGCCCGGCTCGCGCGCTCTCCTTCCGCACGGAGGGGGTCAGGAAAGTCAGAGCCGGGAGGGCTCCGCCGTGCCTGGAACCTTCGTGCTGGAGCCACGCGGACCTGGGGGCAGCACCAAGCCTCGGGCCCCGCCGTAGTGCTCGGGGTCCGCGGTCACCGCTCGTGTGAGACCTCGCGATGAGAGAAATAACACGTGTTGCCGTAACGGGGAAGGTCTGGAGAGGACGTCCTCGCTGCCGGAGCTTGTCACCTGTTTATGTCACTGCCTGAACCGCGGCCCCCTCCTCCCTTGTGAGGTCAGCGTTTCTGTACCTCCTGCGCCTGAGCTCCGCCGGGAAGGGCGGATCATCTGGAAGGTCCGGGCCGGGCGGTGAACTCTTGGCACGTGCGTGAGCCCGTCCAGCGGGGTGCCCGGGGCAGTCTGAGGTGCAGATGACCGCCAGACAGCTTGGTTTGAATCCTGGTGCCACCGTGAGGGCACGTGAGTTTCCTGCCGCCACGCTCTGAGGACGGGGCCCGGCACACGGTCAGGACTCGGTGGATGGCAGCTGTGGATTCTCTTGGTCCCTCTGGCTCTAGGTCCGGCTTCCTCCCGCATCCTCGCTGCGTGGGCCGTGGGGTAGCTGTGGCGGGGCAGGTGCTGTTCCCGGAGCCGGGAATGCAGCGGTGACCTGGAGGCTCAGCCGCACGCGCCTCAAGCCACCCGTGCACAGGGGACACAGGCAGTGACGGGGGTGAGAGGCCACCAGCTGCGGACGTGATGTCAGACACTCAGAGCCGCGCCGAGGGACTGCAGAGGGACGGGGCAGAGTCATTCTAATGAAACATTTTATTTATCAATCCCACATGTATCAGATATCATCTTCACACATTACGAATTTAATGTTTAATCGCTAGAAAAGCTGTGAGCGAGATAATGCACACTCACTTTTGGTGGTAAGTGTTTGAAACCCGGCGGGTTTGTCACAGCGAGAGCGCGTCTCTGGTGCCCCGTGGCCACGTGTGCTGGTGGCTCCCACGCTGACGCACGGGCCCGGGGCGGGTGGAAGGGGGCTGCCTGTCTGACCCGGGAGCTTGGACGGAAAGGTGAGGACTCCTCGGCGGGGCGATTTGGGGGCAGGGCCCTCTACAGAGCAGGGGCTCCTCGGGCCGGTGGAGAGAAGCCGGGGCGGGCAGGGCAGGGCTCCTGGAGAGGCACTTGGGCCCGAGTCCACAGACCTCCTGGCAGCTGTGGGCTTTCACCCAGAGAGGGCTTGTCGGGTTTGGGCTCTTCTGTGGATGCAGGAGGACTCGGGGGCTGGTTCAGGGCCGTGAGTCAGGCGTGGCGTGTGTGGTGGGGCTGGGCAGAGGAGGCGGTGGGAAGTGCGGGGCTCTTTGGGGCGGTCTTTGGGCTGCAGAGATGGACCTGCTGAGGGTCTGGAGGCGACGAGCTGGGGAAGAGCCGTCGGGGGTGGCAGTCAGGTGAGCGTGCATTGGCACTGGACGCCGCGGGGCTGGGGGCGCCCTGTGGAAGAGCGGGTTTGGCTCGGGCCCTGTGGAGCCTGTGTGCCTGTGCCGGGCTGGGCAGTGGGGTCGCAGCCCCCCACGCCCCTACCTCTCTCCGTACTCTGCAGTGTGGGGGAGCACACTTCCTGTGTCAGAGTTCCTGTGCGTGCAGCGGGCCTCACTGAAGGTTTGGGGTCTCAGAGCAGGTTCACAGAAAAAGCGTGTAAATAATCAAATCTGTTAAACATCCACACCCCACACCTGTACCCCCCGTGGCCCCGAGTTCCCTGTGCCACCAGGAATTTCCTACAGGTGCTCCTGCCTCCCCAGCATCCAGCTTTCTGTTTTGTCCCCCTCTTGGTGGCTGGGGGCCTGCTTTCTCTCCCTGGGAAGCCTGGCTCCTGTGGGCTAATTGTCCAGAGCGGGTCCCCCCCAATCCCTTCCGTGCCGCAGGCTCCGATGTGGGTCACGGGGACCAGCGGTGGCTTTGCCTGATAATCTGCGTCTCATCTCTTTTCCACTGGACGCTGGAAGCAAAACGGAGATGGAGAGACATCTGTTTTCTCCACTGGTATGAATTATGTAATACCCCCTTGCTAGAGAAGAGCATGAGTTGTTTTAAATAAAAATTGCTCCTACATATTAAACATGTGATGTGAAAAAGCATTTTTAAAACAGAAGTTCATCTAGGCTGTGAGACACTGTAGTGCTCCTTCTTCATTGAGCAGTAAGTCACGGGCCCTTTTCTGTGCTTCCATACTCGTCTGCAAGCAAACCTGTGCCGGCCACAAAGAGGCCGCTGTCCAGATGCGCCACGCCATTGGGCCACCCCTACTGTTACAGATTTGCTTTTCCAAGTTTCCCCCACTAAGTGTTGCCTTAAATATCCCCATGCTCACATCTTTGCTCCCATCTCTGGTTATTTTCTCGGGATAATTACTGGATGTAAAATTAATGCTTCAGAGGATATGCCTATTTTTAAAACTTGATCGTTTATTTTTCTTGCCTATTATGGGCCATCTGTGTCTCTGCTGTCCGTCTCCTGAGCTGATGTTCCTATGATTGTGTTTGGGACAGGGCTTTTCATGATCGGGTCATCAGCCTTGGTCATGCCAGAAGGTGGCCAGCAGGGGGAAGGTGGGTGGTGGGACGAGGATAGCGCACAGTGCCTGGGACTCCTGGGGAGCGCTGGGGATGGTGTGCCTGCAGGGCTTGAAGCCCTTGGCACCTATTTCTCATGGTGGTCGTACGAACTAAGAGTTGCCTGCTCATTTCACAGTTCAGATGATGAGGCTCAGAGTTTTCTTGCCCAGGGTCACATGACCGGTCCCTGGTCGAGTCAGGCTGTGGCCCCGGCAGTCTGGCTCTGGCACCTGTGCTTTCCACCTGGGCACAGATCCTGCCTCAAAGGAAAGATGACGACCCCTGAGTCATCACAATTCTTTTAGAGAATTGCGGAATTTTTCGTGTTTACTCTTTGGTTAGTGTTTCTCTGTGTTCCATTTTGTGTTTAAGAAGAGGCAGAAACAATTTTTTATTGCTCTGTTTCCGCCTTTTTGGACGCTGAGTCTATGCATTTGCAAAGATTTGGTTCCACAGACTTTCAGCTGGACGCTGGGACATTTAGAAAGGGACAGCTGGAGGTCACAGCCGTCCTCTTGGGCTGGGTGCTTCCCTTTTGCCCGTCAGCCTCCCTGCCTGGAGCGAGTCTGGCTTCACCCATCGTCGCTTTCCTCCTGCGGGTTACCCTTCTGCACGGGGGCTGGGGACACAGCAGGGTGGATGCTGGGGAGCTCAAGGCAGAGAAGGGCTGCGTTCCCTGGATCCTAGAGGCGGGGAGCATGTGGCACTGGCCTGCGGAGTCTCCTCCTCCATTGTAACTTGCCTACCTGTGTGTGAACATTTAAGGTGGTGACCAGTGTCATTTCAGAAGGGAAGAAATATGATAGGCATCCATGGTGATGGACTTGTGGGGATGTCTCAGCCCTGGCTCCCTTGCCGGCTGATTTCTCTAGCCCGCCGGGTGCTAAGGAGTTTTATTAAAATACACCAGAGCGGGGTGCCTGGGTGTTTCAGCGGGTTAAGCCTCTGCCTTCCACTCAGGTCGTGATCTCAGGGTTCTGGGATCGAGCCCCCCATCGGGCTCTCTGCTCAGTGGGGAGCCTGCTTCCTCCTCTCTCTCTGCCTGCCTCTCTGCCTACTTGTGATCTTTGTCTGTCCAATAAATAAATTAAAAAAAAAAAAAGACACTAGAGCACCCTGAGCACTAGTCCTTTCTGAGCGGAGTGTCTGTTCCAAGGAGTTTCCTCAAATCCCTTGACCTGCAGGTGTGCCCGCTGGGTGGGTCTGCTGCCGTTGGTTTCCCATTTGAGTGTCTAGCAGTTGCTACATCGGGAGGCTCCTGTCTTCAAGGCTCGTCCGCTCCCCCAGGTCCGCTTTCCCCGGTGCGGACTGACCCGGGACATTTTTATGTGAGAATTGCAGTTAAAGGAGCCTCAAGCTCTTGGTTTCTTACTACCCTGGTCTTGTAGAGTTAACAGCAAGGCGGGCTTGTCGAGAGCCTGTGGCGGGCTGTCATCGGTGGTTCCACGTGAGTCCTCAGGGTTGCCCTTCCCGGCGTGCAGGGAGGCGGCCCACCAGGTGAGCGGGTGCACAGCTGGGAGGTGGGGGGCTGGCGCCAGTCCGATTCCGGGTAGAAGTGGAGGTCCCGGCGTCTAGGCCAACTCCCTGCTCACGGGGGCATACAGATCAGATGGTTGTTGAATGAATAAATAAAAATGCAAACCCAGTTTCAGCTTCGCCCCCCTTTTTTGTGAAAGACAGATTAGTTCACTGTAAAATCTGTTTTTCTTTCTTTGCCAGAAAGCCGTCAACAGAGACTCTTTCCTCCGTCGTGTTGCGGAGTTGATTGACGTGTTCTTTGTGCCTGGAAAGCAAATTATGTTAAAATATGATCTATTCATAAGTCGCACAGTTCAAGCACTGTTTGGTGATCATCTGTGTCCCGAGCTGTACTCCATGCACACCCGCCGCCCCAGGTGAGCGAGGGCTGCTGGTTCCCGTAGCGCCGTCCCTGCTCTCTGGGCTGCGGACCTCGGCTTGGCGGAGGCTTGGGTCTTGTTCCTTCTCCCTGGCGGGTCTTCATTGTCGGGTGTGCGCTGGCCTCGTGTTGCCCCACGAGACTGCCGCGTCAGTGTGTGCTGGCTTGCGTGCAGGCTGTCAGTGGGCTCGGGGAAAGGAGCACACTCTGCTTCCCCGTGATGCCGTGGGCTCTTGCCCTCTTGCTGCAGACGGGACCTCTGCGATGTGACTCTCCGTCCCGCATTGCCCACCCCCCAGGAGACCAGCCCACCACAGCCCCTTAAAAACCTGCCGTTCTCCTTTCCCAGGGAGCCGCTCCTTGAACTTGTGCATCAGATGTTGTTTTTTTAAGTGACAGCCGCCTTGTGTCAGCGGGAGGCCTGCCCAGGTGGAGTTGGCGTCACTGCGGCCCAAAGACACCTGCGGCGTGGTCAGTCCGTGCGTGGCTGTGCCGGGGGTAGGGTCCCTGCCTCGGTGGGCTTCTGAAGCACAATGGCCTGCCTTCCACGTGGAGCTCTAGGTCCCTGACACAGCCTGTATGCAGTGCCCGGGGTCCACAGGACAGCAGGCCCCTTGCTGCTGGGGCATCCGGGAGGCTCTGCAGGATTTAGCTGTCTCAGCTGTGCAGTCTCGGATCAGACCATGTGAGCCGAATTACTGTTGCTCTGTGGCTCTTCCTGCAGATTGGGTGACACAGTCTTGCTTCTCTCCTGGTGCCTCCCCTCTTCCCAGCACCGTGGCCCCACAAGATCCCCTGTGGGGCTGTCCCATGACTTTGACAGCCGAGCGTGCCTTTTCCTGACGGGAGAAGCAGCTCGCAATGGGGCTGCCCGTGCTCTCTGTGGCTCCTGGCTCCCAGCTTGGGGGTCCATGTGACCAGCACTCCGCTTAGATCTTCCTTGTCTGGATTTCTTTTTCTAAAGATTTTATTTATTTATTTATTTATTTATTAAAAAAGATTTTATTTATTTATTTATTTGTTGGAGAGAGAGAGCAAGCACAGGCAGACAGAGAGACAGGCAGAGGCAGAGGGAGAAGCAGGCTCCCCGCTGAGCAAGGAGCCCGATGCGGGACTCGATCCCAGGATGCTGGGATCATGACCTGAGCCGAAGGCAGCTGCTTAACCCACTGAGCCACCCAGGCGTCCCTAAAGATTTTATTTTTAAGTGATCTCTTCATTCCACGCGGAGCTCACTCGCATGACCTCAAGATCAAGACCTGTTCGCTGCACCGACTGAGCCAGCTGGGCGCCCTTTCCCTTGTCTGTTGTTAGGAATGTGTGGAGGCAAGAAGGTACTGAGAGAGGACGCTGGCCGGAAGACTTCTCAGTGGCCTGCTGTCCTCTTGGTCGTTCACAGCCTGGTTTTAAGGGCAGTTTCTCCCAAGCTCTGCCCTGGTCGCTGTAAACCCCCATCTGCTGTGTGCTCAGGTTCTTGCTGATCTGGACGTTGTGGGAGCCTCCTAGCCGGCCCTCCTGCGTGGTCCTCCTCTCTCCATCCATCTTCCATGTGTGATCTTGCCGCGCTGGTCTGCCCACGTCGGCTTCTGTGTAAAACCTTTACAGGATCCCCCAGGAGGGCACAGCTCTCTCTGGTCTCCGCCTACCTGCTTGCCTCGTTATGGGCTGTTCTCTGCCACTCACTTGACTTCTAGCCGGGCGGGCTCCTCTCCGCCCTTTGGATGTGCCCCTCACGTGCACACATGCACATGCACACGTGCACATCCAAACCTTCACACTGAGTGCACGTCTGACCTCCGGACACTGTTCTGAGTGCTTCACCTAGCTTGGCTTGTTCCATGCTCAGAACAACCTGTGTGGCAAGTCCTGGTTATCCCAGTTTCAGGGGAGCGGCCCGAGGTGCCAGGGTAAGCAGAGTCCCCAAGGTCACGTACCCATCAGGCTCCCTGACCAGGATCAGAGCCAGGATGGTCTCCTGTTCTTGTGTTGCCCTTGCCCCCCCCCCACACCTCCTTGCTCTGCTCATGCAGTTGGGGTCCCCACCTTCCTCCCTGGGCCTGCCCGTGCCCCATTCAGGTCCCAGACCAGGTGACAGCCCCTCGCTTTCCATCCTGGTAGAGTCTCCGCACAGGCAGTCCCTGGTGGTCCCACAGCCCCCGCGGCCTCGGGCACTCACCGTCCTCACAGTCTACATGGCGACTAGGTTCTTCCCTGTAGGCTCAGGGGACAGTTTGAGTTTGTTAAAATATGTGCTTCGGAGCTCCCTGTCCTTGCAGGCCTGGCGAGAGCGGGGATCTTGGGAGCAGCATCCCGTGGTGGCTGCTCTTTTCCTGAGCTCACGGACTTTCATGAAGTCACCTCTGCTTTTGCGGCTGATCAGAGACGAAAGTCGTACAACTGACTTCCTAGCGTGGAGAAAAGACCTCTACTTAGCACTGCTGCCGAATTAATACTGCGTCTGGAAGGCCAGGGAAGAGCCAAGTTAGGAGAATTTTTCTGCATAATTTATGAAAGACTGAGTCATAAAATAAGCGTTTACAGTGGCCTGTTTGCCCGAGGTGGGGAGCGATAGTGCGGCCATCATTCACGGCGATGGGGGCAGTGGCGTTTATGTGCCTCCAAAGGTCTCCTGCTCTTGCACTCCTTGTAGATTTCCGAGGTCATCTATAGCCTCTCTCTCTGAAATTGGCTCTCTTCCTGTCTGGTCCTGGGGACCAGAGCTTTGAAGTTCAGTTTTATGTGCTTAGATGGAAAGGATTTGATGAAAACCGAATGAGTCTGTATTTCTCAACAACGAAGCATTAACAAGAACCCCACGGATGAACAGATCCGGTGCCATCTCTGCCAGATACCGTGAGAGAGTGGGGAGGGTGCAGAGAATAGGGTGCTGCCGGTGCTGGAGGGCCAGGTTGTCTACCTGCCCCTGTGATTGCAGTGCTCTGGGTGAGGAAGGGGTCCAGCGGGGAGACGGTGCCACGGCCCAGGTGGGCGTGCAGCAGGCAAGGGGCGTGGCCAGTGCAAGCACGGATGCACCACGCGGGGAACTGGTTGGTGCAACCTCCCATCTCCACCCACACCGCCTCCCCGTGCCCCACGAGCCTCCGGAGGGAGGTTGGGGAGTCCCACGGCTGCATGCTCCGTGTGGCTTCAGGGGCTCGTAGCTGTGCCCCCAACAGCTCCCCAGGTCCTTGGCCCAGGCCCTCGTTTGGAGGTGCAGTCTCTCTCTGGGGCTGCTGTAATGGCAGAGGGCAGAAACAAGGGGTAGGCAGAAGCTCCCACGGCCCCCTGGAGCTTTTGTCAGGGTACAGGGTGTCCTATCCACATAGGCTCCGTTGGCCAGAGGTGGCATGTGGCCAGGGGCAGCCTCGCCCTCACCCAGGAATGGGTAATCCTTCCTTGAAGTGAGTCTTTGGGTCTCTGATACAGCCTACCAGCCAGCCTCTTTGCAAGTTTTAGGAAGCAGTGGGGAGGTGGTGTGCAGAGGTGACACTGGATTCGGGGAGTCTAGGCGGGGAGTGGTGAAGGTCATGCCGTCCTCGTGGGGGCGGCGAAGAGAGACTTGAGAGGTGTCCCAGAGGGAGGTGGCATCACCCGGATGTGGGGACTGATGGGACGGGGGCTGCAGGGAAGCAGTGAGGTTGTGTTGCTGGCTTTGGCATCAGGTAGCACCAGGTGGCTGAGATGACCCAGTGGCACAGGTAGGGACAGGCACAGAGGGCCGACGGCTGCCTGTGTGCCGGTGGGGAGACGGACCCTGACGTTGAGGGCCTGCTGTGTGGGGGACGCTGTTTTGGGAGCCCTGCAGGGGCTCTCACCTGGTTTCCAGCAAACTCTGCAGAGTAGATTCTCTTGGCCATCGTCTTGTTTCACAGTTGAGAGAACAGGAGTCTCAAGAGGTCAAGGAACTTGCCCCAAGGTCATCCCGTGAGCGAAGCCGAGTCTGCAGTTCAGCCTCGTGCTCGGGGTGCAGAGCACACATCTTCTGCAGCAGGCCGTGTTCCTTTCCTAGTCGGACAGTCCTAGTGTCCTCTGGTTCAAGAGCAGATCTAGTATATAATGAATTTTTGTTTTGTGCAGTTTTTCAAGTGAGTTCACACCCATGGTCTGATTGGAAAAGTAATTAGTATTCATATTAGAGCTTACCAAACAATGCCCTGATACTCGAGTGTCAGCAGAGGAACAAAGCAGCACTGTGTTGTGATCTTTGATTTATAGCTGCCGGGGCCCAACAGGCTCTGGACAGAAGGCTATAAATAAAATTAAAATAAATGGAAACAATGCACCTATAAATTGGGTTGCAGGAACCTCCAATTGCCTTTTAGAGGAAATCCCCAATAAAATGCTGTTTGGCAATCCATTTGGAAGAGAAGGGGCAGTAGATCACTGTGGCAGAGGCAGTAAAGTGAAGGACAGACTATGGCGTCAGCATATTTTAAATATGAAAATTAGCTGATCCCGGAAACTTGCTGTGTGGTGGTAGCTGTGTTGGAAAGTCCGGGCTAATCAGCTGGAGCTGCGGGTTTGGAGAGGCGAGTCCGTATTTCTGTCATGCCTTTTCTTTTTCCAGCCAACCTCTGGACTTGTGTCCCAGCGGACCGTGGGGCCCAGAGAGAGGCCGAGCTGGTGAGTGTGGCGGGGGAGGCCACGCGGCAGGCTGGGTGGCCCGGGGCTTGGGGGCAGGTGCCAGGGGGAGCGGTGGCTCTGGGCCTGGAGAAGCCACTTTGTCTCTCTTTGGAAGTCTTGCTGTGCTCCATTTACCAGAGAATCAGAATGGTATAAATCTATGAGGAAGGGTAAATTCTCCTTAAACGTAGGTTGTCTGTTTTAATGAAGTATTTTAATATTTTAACAAAAAAATTTAAAGAATTGTCTTTATGCATCGTTACATAAACAGTTGGCGTTTACGTAAGTAATTGCGTAAGTGACTTCTAAGTGTGCAGCGAGTCTCTAGACACCCGGTACCAGCGACCCGCCACGTCAGGCTGCGGAGGGAAAGCGCCTTTCTCCCTGGACGGACGTTCCAGGTGGGCATTTCCGGGCTGCGCCTTCCCTTTTGGTTTCCCCGGGGGCCCTGGGGCTTGGCCGTGCCTGGAGACGAAATGTGAGATGTCCGCGGAGGCTGAGGTTGGGAGCTGGCAGGTTCTTGCGGAGACACACGTGTCTGTCTCACACGTGTCCCCACCCGTGCCCTGTGTGCTGGCTCGGGAGCGCTTAGGGTCCCTGTCTACTGTGACTTGTCCCTCAGCTGCCGGTGCTCGGGACGGGGCTGAGATGTTTGGACGTGAAGGTCACGGCTCGGGCTCTGTGGAGTGAAGTTCGTTGCCTTGGTGAGGCGTGGCGGCCACACGGTGCCACGTGCGTTCAGGTGTACGACACGGGTTTGACACTTGCGCGTCCTGCAGTGCTCCCAGGAAGTCTGGTCTCCGTCCGCCGCCGCACAAGCTCCATACCGCATTACCCATGCAGTCCCTGCGCTCGACTGGATGTAGGCAGACGTATTGTGCTCCTGGAAGTTTATGTCGGCCCCGTTGCTAGTGTCCTTGAGTTGCAGGCGGAGAATTCATAGTTGGACCAGCCTGGGAGGCCCTGGAAGCAGTGACAGCAACTGCCAGGCCACCATGGGCTCTGAGGGCCTTTCAGGATGGCAGCCGGCAATCCGCGGGTGTCACCAGCTCTGTGACTCCTGCAGACCTTCTTATGCTGGACCCGTGCTGCCCGGCCTGAGAGCTACCTGTCCCTGTCCTTGGGGACTGCAGGGCTCCAGGGGTGCCAAGACTCAGGAACCCCTGGGAAAAGCAGAGTGTTCAGAGAAGGCAGGAGCTGTGTGGCTGCGGTGGTCAGGGGACAATTTCGAGAAGGTGACAAGTGAGCAGAGGTGTTTGGGCTCCTGTAGGTGGAGACGGTGAGTGGTGTTTCCGAAGAGGCAGTGGGCTGATGGTGGCTCCGGGGCAGTGAGTGTCCAGGTGTCCCTGGGACCTGGTTTGGGGGACACAGCAGTGGCGTGCTCACTAGACTTCCCTCCTCCGGGCGCATGTGGCCCTGCAGCACAGGGGAGTCGGGGTGTGGTCTCCACTCAGCGCGTCCGCCGGGAGCCTTCACCGTCGTTTCCGCAGTGCGTTGTCTGAGTTGTATTTGGGTGTTCCTGGGGTCCCTACAGCCAGTTCCCGTTAGGTGATACGGCCCAGCAACACGAAACAAACACGACAGATTTGTAAGTTACAGGTATATTTTCACTGCAACTTCCAAGCCTTTCCCGTGATTTAAAGTACATGCCACCAATTTTGCATCCTCTAGCAAAGTCGTGAGCACCCGAGAGCTGAAATACCAGGCCCCTTTCTTTTGGGTCACGTGAGGGAGAGGACCCCTTTTGTGTGGAATATTATTTGGGCAAAATGCAAATGGGCTGACCAGTCACCGGCTTTGGGCCTCTGTGGGTTCCAGGATGAGTAATTTATTTTTAACACTTTATTGTGAAGCAGTCAAATGTGGGGAGAGGCTGGAAGGCTTGTCACTGTTCACCGTGTAAGCCACCATCTGGAGTATGTTCCATCTTCCTCCATCTGTCCATCCATTAATCCATCTTTTAAACAAACGAATTTCAGAGTAGGATGCAGATACCCGTTTGCCCCAAACAGTTACACGTGTGTGCCACTAACTAGACTGGCTGATTTTTGGCGGTAAAATGTACATTGTGAAATGCACAGATCTTAGCACAAAAGCCAGTGCCATCAGATTGTAGAGCTTCACCCTCACCCCAGAAAGTTCTCCGGGAGCCTTTTTGCAGTGCACCGACTGCACAGCCGTACACAGTGGG
>ML103239.1:37005-48125 GCA_003697995.1 Taxidea taxus jeffersonii
GGCAGTGCACCAGTCTAGCACAGCCGAATGGGCCAGGCGGGGGCTGGGCCCAGGAGGTCCTGGACAGGGTTGGGTTGGGCTGGGCGGTTCTGCATGGCTCCTGAGGGCCCTGTCGCTGAGACCTTACCTGGTCACAGGCACAAGGAAACCTCTGCATCCTCCTGGCCGGCGCCGGAGCAGCAGATGGCGGGGCGCAGCGAGGCAGGACTGCACGTCTGAGCCAGCCGCGGGCTTGTGGCCCCAGCGTGGCTCTGGACGGGGGCGCTGGAGGAGAGCCCCGGTCGGGAGCGGCAGGTCCTGGGCCCTCCAGGAGGCGCAGTGTCAGGGCCCTCAGGTGGCACAGCAGGTGTTGCAGAGGTGGCTTCCCCCAGTCAGACCCCGATTCCCGAACGCGCTGCCCCGGAGCCCTCTGAAGCCCCAGGGCCCCGGGTTCCTGGCCTGGGCTTCCCGGTGTCAGCAGACAGCCACGGGGGTGCGGGGGCCGGGCTTCGGTTTGTGGAGTCGGGGAGGAAAGAGCGAAACAGTGGGAGAGGCAGAGTTTTAATTCATTATTTTGGGAGGACCGCCCAACTTTCTAGTCAGAGCTGATGAGGTTCCATCTTTCTCTGTGCTTCAGACTTTAGGACGTGTGAGCTCAGGCGTGGTCGTGTCTGACGTTACGCTCAGTCTTCCGCATGTATTCTGAGAAAGCCTTTTGTTCCATTGAGAAGATTAAGGGCAGTATTTGGTTGAAAAAATTTTAATGAAGCACCTAACAGAGCTATTATTCATTTTTGAAACAAGTTGCTGTGGTTACCATAGCAATATTAAACCTTTTATTAAATATTTTTCTCTTCGGTCTGTAGTCAGTTTTTGTTCAGTGCTGATGGGGGAGCTACAGATCCACGAACCCGGCATCTGGAAAGAATTTTCTAGCTCTGTTGCGTTAAATCATTCAAGGAATTTATGTTATAGGAACATAAAGCTTATAAATCTGGTTTATCATATCTATCATTTAATTGTTCATGCAAGCCAGCTCTTCATGTAGCGATTTACAGTAATCTCGGTGAAATAACAGTTTTGTGTCACAAAATGAATAATGCATGCAAAGAGATCGTTGAGCTCCTTAAAATCATTATGCTCAAAATATTAGGCTCTTTTATTTGAAAGCGATAGAATAATGATCAGGGGCTGATTACGGGCTGGGGGCTTCAGTGTGTTGTTCTTGTGCGTGCCGGTCGCCAGCTCTCGGGAAGGGAAGTTGGCGACAAGGCACGTCCGGGGGACTGCGCGCGCCTCGCAGTGGCCCTGCAGGCAGCGTCCAGCCGGACAGAGGGCCACCACACGCGAGCCAGGGCGCCGGGGGTCGGGCTGCGGGTTAGAGAAGCACCGCTGTGTGTAAAGGAGAAGATGCTTCTTACCCCTCCTTCTGCCTGGGACGAGAAGTGGCTTTCGTGCTGGGTGCTCACGGGCCGTGGACTACGCCGGCACACGACTGGACGGCCCAGCGGGCCCAGCCCTGTCCCCCCGCCTGTCCGTGGTCTCCCTCCGCAGCACATGTGCACCTGCTGCGCTGTCCTGGTGTTCTCGGGGGCGCAGCTGCTGAGCACGGGCTGCTGGGCTCTTCCGGGTGGAAGGACGAGTGAGCCAGGGCTGTCGTGGGGGGCATTCCCCCGTGCACGTGTGTGCGCTGCAGACCTCGGAGCCGGCGTGCTGTGCGAGGTGGGGGGTCACGGGGCGGCCCGTGGGGCTCTGGTGGGGGCCCGTATGTGAAGGGGGCAGGCCCTGCTCCTTAGGAAACAGGCGCAGCTTTCCCGAGCGCGAGTGGGGTCGGTCATCGTCAGAAGGCCTGCGCCACCTTTGCCTCCTCTCGTGCTCTAAAACCGTGTTATGGGCAATTTCAAACAGATGCGGAGGTCGAGACCACGGCACGGCGAAGCCAGGACGCGTGTTGGCCACGTTCCGTGTTACCAAGGCGCTGCCGTGGTGGCCTCATCTGGCTCCCTTTTCTTTTCCTCTTCCTTTGCTGTAGGGTTTCAAAGTAGGTTCCAGACATCACGGCCTTTCACATCCCGGCGCTTTAGTATGTGGTCCACAAACACACCCCGCTCCGGCTCTCTGAAGACAGTAATGCGCAGGGGAGGGCCCGTGGGCAGGCGCAGCCTCCACTCCCTTGTGGGTTCTGGGGTCCCGGGCTGGGGGGGTGGGGGTGCCAGCCCACCTCAGGAGCGGGGAGTCATGTGCTCTTGTGTGAATGGGGTGGGAGGAGGCCTTCACAGTTTGGGAAACTAGTTCTCTAGTGACCTCTCCCTTACTTTTGGAGACCCTGTCCTGGGTGGGCCTGACCTGGAGGCACTGGTGGTGTTTTATGGCTCTAGTTTCGACGTTTGTATTTCCATGTTGGAGGAATGTGGTGGAAGACATCGCGCCTCCGGGGGACCTGGCAGGCGGTCACTGGACGGGGCTGTGCCGGGCAGGTCTGAAAGGGCACTCCTCGTAGGGGAGCCCCGCTTGGCGCCGTCTGCCGTGGGCACATCTAACAGCTTCCCGTGTGCAGGACCGGCCTGGTGTGTACTTTGTCGTGTTCCCCAGTTCTTTTTCAAGGTATCTTTCCTACACTGGGATTCACGAGTGTGGGCATCCTGCTGCTTTGTCTTTTCCTGATAAGCCTTTTCTCCTCGCCATCTCCCTCCTTCCCCCATGCTGACATGACCGGAGGGAGATGTGGCACGCTGGATTTCTTCTCTTGCCCTTAATTCATGCTTGCCAGGTCGGCTGATACCATCCGACCTTTGTCTTGCCCGAGCAGGACTTTGGAATCCTTTACTGGAAGATGTGTGGGATGACCCTGTAGGCTTGGTGGCTCCCTGGGTTTGCAGAGAGGAGCCCCACTCCTTTCGGGGGGGGAGGATGAGGTTTGGAATGAAAAATGTTTTAGTTCCCAATGGATGTTTACATATAAAATATTAAATATATTAAATTATTAAGCTAAATTAAGTAAATTAAAAATTAAATAAATTATTAAAATATTAGAAATATGTAAAAGGCTGTTCTGACGACACTTAGGGAAGTAGTCAGAAACTAGAGCATCAAGGTGCCTCTCCGGGGAGGCCCCACTGGGGGGACCTCGAATACGCTCCCCACAGTGCACATTCTTTCTGGGTCTGGGTCCCATCTTAGAATGAATGTGACGGGACCCTGGCTGGGAGCATGCATTCGATCTAAGTTACTTGGAAGAGGGCCGTTGCTGACTAAGAGTGCTCTGAAACATTTTACTGGCTTTCAGCTCTGTGGCTCTTTCACGGCTGCCTCCTCCTGCCCCCCGAACCTGGTATGGGGGAGGGACTCAGAAGAGTATTCTAGGGGATCTTAGGGTGCACCGCCCCCGCCCCCCTGCCGACCCTGGAGCGCAAACCCCAGGGTGGCGGCCTTCCATCCGCCTGGGGATCAGGGAAGGCGGCCAGCTGGAGGCAGAATGGCGGTGAGTGGAGAGGCCCTTGGCCTTGACTCTGGGCTGGTGACGGCGAGGTCTGGGCAGGGTGCTTGTGTGCCAGAAGTGCTGCCCTTGAGCAGCGGTGGCCCCGTCCTCCCTGCGCGCTGGGCTGTGGCTCCCAGAGGCCAGCAGGGGAGAGGTTTGCAGCCTCGCACGCCCTGGAGCGTTTGCAGCCTCGTCCTCCTCCGCAGCAGGGGCTTCGGGCTGGCGCTGGCGTGGCTGCAGCTGTGTGATGATGTTTGTGCTGTTACTGTGTGTTACTTTTTTATTGCATGCTATTTCTGTTGCAAATAGCCGTAAATATTGTTACAGTTTTGACTGCATCGTGACGTGTTTCCCTAAGTAATCGCACACACACTTGGATTGCGGGGCGGGGGGTGTGTGTGTTAGCAATGTGTGTTTCGCTCCGGTGTTTGCCTCTGACTGTGTGTCAGCCTGCAATACCGGTACCGGGGCCTCCTCCCTCCGTGTCTGCGCTGACAGACCTCCACGACGTGGCTCCTGAACCCCGACAGCGTTCCGTTGTTGTTCAGGACCTTGTGGGGACCCTTCCCCATGCGCCCCCTCTGCTGCCCCGGCTGGGCAGGTTACTTAGCCTCCTCTGTGGCGTGGGGGGTAGACTCTCTCTTCTGGTGGTCGTGGGGATCGAGCAGGAGAGTTCATGTGTTGGTCTAGACCCAGGGGTTGGTGTGACTCTTACCCCAACAGTGGAACATTCCTTCTTCCAGGAGGCAGGCTCTGGCTGCAGGTTCCCCTTGTGGGTCTGGCTCTCGCTGCCTGAGCAGGGCATGTGGCAGGTGCTTCCAGATGGTGGATTGCCCTCCTGTTGCTCTGCTGCCCCCTCCTCAGTCAGCCCCTGGGCTGTACAGCAAGGCCCCCAGCTCCCCTGCCTTCCCTCTCCAGACTCAGTTCTGTGAGTCTCTGTTTCTCTGGAATTCTGAATTGACCTGTGTGGGCGAGGGGACCTGTCTGCTCCCTGATCTTGTAGTCTCGGATTCCCTTGCCTCTTGGGACGGCTGCCATGTGCCATTGGCCCTCTGTCGTCTGCATTAGAGTGCAGCTCCGTCCAGGAACCTGTGCTCATCAGGGTGGCCAATCCACGTTCCCCTGCCTGCTGCCTGCATCCCAGCCCAGAAGGGCTTTGGGCAGTAGGCAGCAGTGACAACCAGAACCAGGGGCCATTTGTTGTCTCTGCCTCTCTCCCACGGAGGCATCTCTGACTGGTCCTGTGACTTCTTCTGGGCTTCAACCTCCTCGTGAAAGGCTTGCAAAGACAAAACAGGGTGCTGGATATAGACACGGACTCTGCCACGCTCTGTAGCTACCACTTGGAACCGTGGCTTGGCTCACTGGGTGGTTCGTGCTCGCTCTGTGCCGGGTGGCCAGATGGATTGCAGAACACGCTGTGTTTGTCTTCATTTAAGTTATTCTTGTTAACCGTGCGTCCAGCCGCGTGAGTGTGGATGAACTCAGGTAAGTGACAGTGATGGTGATTCTTTAGCTTGGCTGTGGCTGGTGTCCGGGGGACATCAGGAAGACAGCTGATCCCGGGACTGCTGCTGCGTCGGTGGGGCATGGCGCTGCTTTCCTCTTCCTTCGTTCACCAAGCATGCCCTCTGCGTGCCTGCTGCGTGGCAGGTGTGCTGCTCGGGGGGCAGGTGGAGCCCCTGACCTCTGGGGGGTAAAGCAGAGGCAGCGACGGTGGGGTGGGTGCATGGGGTGATGGTGAGGACAGCGGGGGAGGGCCAAGCAGGGGCCACCACCGTGGTGGCCTTTGGGGACAACGTTAAGTGTCTTGTCTGCCAGCCATGTTGTGGGCTTGGTGTGTCAGGGATGGTGCCGGCGTGGTGAGTGTGTGTGTGTGTGTGTGTGTGTGTGTCCATGCATGCATGTGTGCGTGGGAAATTCACAGTGGGAATAGGAACCCTTTCAGGGAGGGATAAAAGCGGACCCCAGATTTTGGGAAGTACTGATCGTCCCATTCAAGCCGTGGAGCGGTCACACCCGGCAGGCTGACCGTAAGAGAAAAAGGCACGGGCAAGAGTTGGCAAGGATGCGAAGTCGCAGCCTTCCCGCGCTGCTGGTGGGACTGGGAGACGGCGCAGCCCCTGTGGAACACGGTCTGACGGCTCCTCGAGCTCTTGAACTTAGAGCCACCACGTGCCCCGGTGGTCCCCATCGAGAGAATGGGAAACATGAGTCCACGTACACACTTGTGCCTGAATGTTCGCAGCAGCGTTGTTCGCAAGAACCCCACAGTGCAGACAGCCCCAGTGCGCGTCCTGTGACGGATGCGTAAGGCGAACGCGGTCCCCGCGGAGTAGCTGTGGAGCATTACTCGGCCACAGAAAGGCGTGGCCGAGTGCTCGGACCCGGACCAGCCTCCGAAGCGCTGTGTTCGGTGCAAGGAGCCACTCACAGAAGGTCACGTGGTGTGTGACGCATTAATAGATGTCCAGAAGGTCCCCTTGTGACGAGCCTGCTTCTGGGCCCCGGAGGCCCCCAGCTCCTGCCGGCCTTGAACACTGTCCGTTTGCCTGGACCCCAGAGCCCCTGGGCCGCTCCTGTGGGAACCTGCCTTGCTGTGGGCAGCACTCGAAGGGCCTGTAAGACCAGGAGCTTGGAGGCAAACAGCCGAGGAAAGCTGGAGGGTGCAAGGGGGCTTCCCCCCCGGTGAGCATCCTTATGTGCTCGCGGACCGTGCCGCCTTCTGCCTTCGTCCTGGGCTCCCTTTCTCTTGGTCTTCCACATGCTGCCTGCAGCCTCCGCCCTGGTCACCTTCCAGCCTGCCTGAGGGGTGCAGGGATGATAAAGGTGTGCTGTAGCTGAATGTTGTGTCCCCCCAGTTTCCTATGTTGAAACTCAATTCCCAGGGTGATGGTGTCGGAAGGGGCCCCTGAGGGGTGATTGGTCGTGAGGGTGCGGCGCACCTGAGTGGGAGCAGTGCTGTAATGGAAAAGGCCCAGAGAGCACTTGGCCGGTCCGCCGGACGGGGTGCGGGAAGCCTCCTGGTCCTGGACTTCCAGCTTCCAGCTCCGTGGGAAGTACGTGGCCTTCGTAGACCGCCGTTGTGCGAAGCCCCCGCTGTGCGGAGTTCTGCTCGAGCCCCCTCGCCCCCGGGCCGGGTGAATCCAGGGTGAGGTGAAGGTCTGCTTGCTGACGGCTGAGACACCGCCTGCCAGAAGCCTGCCGATCGCTTCCCTGTGGACGTGTGGGTGTGAGACATTCTGAACATCGGCGGTCGTCATGCCCCGGCCTGTGGACTATCCCCACGCGGCCGGCTTTGACCTCTGCCGGGACTTTGCCTCTGGCCAGCAGGAGCGCCGTATGCCACACCTCATTCGGGGGCTTTGGGGATTCACTTGCAGCTGCTTCCAGGGATGGTTTGAGATAGAGAAGTGTTGTGTAAGTGTCCTTTTCCTGAAACCTAGATCTTAACGCCCCTCTTTGCCGAAACTCATCTTTTGGAGGTGGTCGATGGTGTGACCTTCGCCCAGCAGTGCCTGAGAGCTGAATAGGAGCCGAGAGGTTTGTTGGATCAGTTTCCAGTTTTGTAGCTGGGGACGGGGAGCCTGCCGAGGCCGTGTCCCAGCACAGGCGTGCTGAGCACGCGCCGAGGCCTGTGCTTGGCTGTCCAGGCCCGGAGGCGTGGCGCTGAGTGGAGCAGAGTGGGCTGCTCAGAGTGGCCGGGGCAGCGCGGGGGACAGGGCAGCTCTAAGAGGTGGCCGCTATTCTTCTGCCCAGGGGAGACCTTCACAGGCTTTGCTCGGACCCGGAGTCTTTTGTGCAGTGAGCGCTTCTTGAAAGGTTTTCCTCCCTGGATTTCTGTGACTATCACCATCTCTGAAGCGCCTCCACCTGCCACTGAGTATCACGTCCCTCAAGCCGTTCCAGCACTCTTCTCCTCCTCTAAACTAGCTGGCCCTCCCCACCCGCTTCTGGTTTAACTCAGAGCCGTCCCCAGTCTTGTCTACCCAGGGTAAAATTTGGGAGTCATCGTCAAACCTTTCCGTCTCTTTGTCTCCATATCTAGTTACGGAGAAGCCTGCCTGTTGCCATTGTTTCAAAATATTCCTGCGTTCACTCTTTCTGTCTTTCCTTTCTGTCTTTGATGGGCCTGCCCTTGTTCAGGCCTTTATTGTCTCTACCGCTTTGTCTCCCTTTTTCCCTCTGACACATTTCGTGTACTGGCAGGAGGTGAGTCACACTGAAACATGGTTCTGCCTTGACTAGAACAGCTCCCTGCTGCTGCCGGGATGGAGGTCAGACTCTTGGTACTTAGTGCCCTTCGTACGCGGACTTCTAATGACTCGGTCATCCTTTTGCTCCATCCAGACATGGGAGCATACTGATCCTGGAGTGCTGATTATTATCTTGGGAATCGGAACTATTACAGTGTATAGCGGGACATGAAATTCTCTGAGGGCCCGACAGATAGCCGTATAAAGCAACTAGGACAGAAGTTAAATAATAATACTTCACAATAGATCACATTCCTCTCCGGACTGTGTCTTTCCTCCCATTTCCTTTGGTCTCTATACCCCAGGAAGCCTCCTCGTCCTGCGCTACCAAGAGGACCGGAGTCTGCACCCCTTCGCGGGTTGATCACAGGGCTGAGATACGGGACGTGCTGGTTTACCCTTGTTGTCCTGGCACAATTGTTAATACTCGATTATTATTACTAATTATTAATCATGTCCTCAAGTGTCGACTTTATGTTATTTTATTTTTATAAGATCCTTATTTATTTGTCAGAGAGAGAGTGAGCGAGCACAAGCAGGGGGAGCAGCAGGCAGGGGGAGAAGCAGGCACCCCGCTGAGCAGGGAGCCTGATGTGAGGCTCAGTCCCAGGACCCTGGGATCGTGACCTGAGCCGAACAACCGACTGAGCCCCCAGGCGCCCCTCAGGTGTCGACTTAGACAGTACACCCTGTGCCCAGCCTGCCTCTGGGCAACGAAGAGCATTTCTTTCCTCTCCGCTCCCATCTGCACCTGTGTTTGAATGGGGACTCGTCACGTGCCTGTGGCAGTGGCTCCGTGGACTTACCCAGGGCCCTTATTTCTTGCCCGTGTCACCTGGCAGGGGTGGGTTTTTGTATCGTTGGTCACCTTGTTAGTACGTTCTCTGTGCATCCATAATGGGGAGTTCGGAGTACAGGGATGTGTACGCTGCGGCTCCCGTCCCCCGGGAGCTCGAGGTCGGGGTGCGGGTAGACTGGGAACCAGACCCTGCTCGTGTTGGCATGGACGGAAGTGTGCATGCGGGGCGGGGGGCGGGTCCTCGCTCTGGTGTGGGGGAACCGGCACGGGAGCAGGCTGGGAGCCAGGGCCGGATCCCTGGAGTCGGTTTCCTGGATCAGCGGCGGACTGCTGAGAGACACCAGGGTGGGTGGTGTTCTAGGCGAGAGCACCCTCGTGGTACCAGGCGTAGGCCCCGGCACGAGGAAGCGAGCCTGACTGTGCCGTGCGGGCCTGCAGGCGGGTGGACGGTCAGTTCCTGACGGAGCCTGCCTTCTGTGCATTTACATGTGAAATTATATGCAGGGGACTATGGGATTATGTTGCTTTGCCTTTGTAATTACATTGCGTACTTATCTAAAATGAATTGGGCTTATCACTGACAAGACTGTCTTCTGCCTTTCTGTGGGCTGCATCCAGCTTCCTGTCTGGTGGGTTCCTCGGTCATGTAGGGCCTTTAGGAGTGTGCTCGCTGGCCCTCAGGGTGCGGAGAGAGAGTGGGGGGGCATTCCCTGGTGAGAGCTGGGGATGGCACAGCTCTTTCCTGCCTTTCCCTGAGGGTGTTCGGTCTAGGGGCTTCTCCAGAGTGATGGGGGCGCAGGCACAGAGAGCGAGTGCAGGAGGGGCAGTGAACCAGAAGAGGTCGTGATAAGCTTGGGGTCCTAACCAAACGCGTCCGTGGCCAGAAGCTCTCTCAGGGGCCTCTGCGTGCCTGCCCTGGTGACCTGGAAGCACCGTGGCACCAGAATGACTGTCCTCGCTGGCCCCAGCCTTGTTACTGACCTTGCCTGTTGAGAGATGGACTGACCTGCCGGGTGCTTTCCTGGCAAACACGGCCGACCGAGAAGAGGTGGAGCTAAGTCCCGTTGAATGTATGTGCGTGTTTTAGTGCAGGGATTCTAGGAGGCCGAGGACCGTCTTTAGTGGGTCCACTGGAAAGCAGAGAAGCAAACCTCCAGCTTCTAATTTGCTTGAAAGGATTTAGATTTTTAACATGAAACAGCAGTAGCCTTCCCTTTAATGAAATGCCACGCGGCGCCGGCTGTGGGATCGATGGTATTGAAGGGAGAAGGGGCCTTGTGAGCCTTGCAGAGTGAGAGGGTGGCTGGGTGAGCTCTCTGTAGGGAGTAGGCTAGGGAGGTGGGGGGAGCGGGTGGGCGAGGCTGGCTGCAGGATGAGCTCATGAGTTGCACCTTGCTTCTCCTTGCTGCCGACCTCAAGACACCAGTGGCCCTGTAAACATTTTGGGTGTATTTCTTGATTTCCTGTGAGTGACCAGTGGATATAACTCTGATTTCATCAGATCTATACCATTAGACATTTAGATCATATTTTTTAAAATTTAGAAATAGTGCTGCAGTGACCATCTTGATGCATAAATATTTACTTGAGTTTTGGATGACTTCTTTCGGACAGATTCCCAGAAGTAAAATACTGGCTGAGAGGATGTGAGCGTTTTCAGCGAGGCTGAGGTGTGCGCTGGTGGTGTCTCCCCGGTAGATAGTTGTAGAACTGCCTTCAGCCCTGCTTACTTGGTGAAGCCTGGAGCATCTCCTGAGTTGCGTGGATGCCTGGGGCCCGCACCCACCACGCTCTGCGCATCGCTGGGCTGTGGCTTCCTCCGTGCGGGGACGTTTTGCCTTGGGTCGGTCTACAGGCCCTCGCCAGCTGCGAACAAAACCAGAAGTGACACGTTTGCTGGGGCAGGCCTTTGCCCGGGCTTCGGTTGGTGGAATGAAGTTGGGAGTCTCTGGGAAGGCTGTCCCTGCTCTTCCACCATCCACCATCTAAGGGATGTGGGGCCCCTTCCAAATTCTGGTCTCTTCTTCCCCAGTGCTGACCGAACTTCTACACACCGAAGCCCGTCATTAGACTCCCACCGGCAGAGCCTCTTTTCCCAGTCCTCCTTCCTTAGAAGGCAGTTGGGGTTCTATAGCCTTTAAGAAATTCCTCATTCAAGTTTCTTTTAAGACATCTCTATTGAGATATAATTCACATACTATACCGTTCAGCATTTAAACGTACGACTCAGTGGTTGGCATGTGCTTGCAGAGTTGGTGCCTGTCACGACAGCACATTGGAGAACTCAGAAAAGGAACTCTGTGCCCATGAGCAGTTATCTTCCCCTCCTCCAGCCCTAGGCAGTCGCTAGTCCACTTTCTGCCTCTATGGACTTGCCTGTTCTGGACATTTCATACACAGACAGTCCCCGACTTCGAATGGCGCGAATCTGCGATGGTGTGGAAGACATAACCTGTTCGGTAGACGCTGCACTTGGAATTCTGAGTTGGGATCTTTTCCCGGGCTAGTGATTCCCGGGCTGGTGACCCTGCATGCTCCCGTGACGCGGGACAGCGGTCACAGCTTCCGGTCGGCCTCGCCATCACGAGGGTCAGCAGCGCTCGGCGGG